>JABWIB010002509.1:0-36242 GCA_016617825.1 Platyplectrum ornatum | reverse complement strand
TTTAAATCCATGACGTATATATACGTCAGCGGTCGGCAAGTACATGCCGACCATGACGTATATATACGTCAGCGGTCGGGAAGGGGTTAAAGAATAATTCTTTAACACTTTTACATTATATTAGCTCTTCACCAACAACTAATCTTGGTCAACTTAAATGTCATTGGGACTGTCATTAATCAGTTGCAGCCGGAGCCTCTGCAATGGTAAACTTGCAGCGTATGCTGCATTCATAAAAGCCGGCAACTACTGCCCAACTACTGCCGGATTTTATGAATCATTTATAGTAAAAAATAAATAAATAAATAAAAACACAGACACTTATTTCTTTAAAAAAAAGTTACATTTTTTAAATATTTTTTTAATACACTTTTTTGTACTCTTTTTTTTAAAACCAGGTTATTGTCCATAGGACATTACCTGCTTCTACACTGCTACGCACAGCTTACACCTTCTCAGGACATGGTGTAAGCTGCGCTAGCAATTATGTGGGCTAAGCATATGTAAATGAGAAAAGGGGAGCCCTTTTATCATTTACATCAGTTGTAGGAGCGATGCGCCCGCCTCCATATGATTCAGATCTCCAAGTTTAATGTAAATTGCACATTCATACACACATACATCTTATATAGATAGATTTTATTTCTTACTAATGCTTGTATATATAATTACACAGGACTGGATTCCTGCCTTCAGCGGCTCTAATAATGCAGAAATAATGCATATGCAGATTCCCCTCGTGCATGTAGGGGTTTGCAAAAAGACACCTACCTTATGTTTTCTGCGCTGTCCTTACTTAAAAGCGGAGCAGTAGCTTCCTCTTTCTACCATTATTAAATAATCCAGGATTACAGAATGGTGAATCAGGTTATTTGTTTGACCACTGGAGTATTAGGGTGCTGAAAGGGTCTGAACCTCTAACCACAAGTCATTAAAAAATATCATTTGCCCTGACCAATATTTATCACATTTATCAGTTCATCCAGATTCTGCCCTCCTTCTCATCACACGACTGGGTTAATGCTAGTGGTAAAGCTATCTCCAGAAATGACTGTATAATATACCCAGTACTGGACACCTAGAATCGGGGGCCCTTTCAGTGCCATTCTGAATGCTAGTACTTACCAGTAACTATCTTTGAATGTTTTCCATAGGGGTAATATATCACCAAGCCGGACATTCCAGGTTTGCCTATAGACATACACAACCTTGGTGGGGCCAGACTAGAGGAGGTGGGTGAGTCAAAGTTCACATAAATTTAACAGGCTTGGCAGGACCAGACCATGGCAGACTGGAACAGGAAATCCTCATACTGGATTATACTTGCAATATTTATTTGTATTGGAAAAGTCTCTCAGCTATAGCTGCTACAGCTATAGAAACTAAATGTCACCTGACTGATAATTTTTGCTGAAGACAGTGGACACGCAATGATCATCCAGCATATCCGATCAGAATAGATGGGTGGACACAATGCAATCCAAAGGTGCATGCAATGATGCCTTTTCGATGCCTATGCCAAACCAGCCAAGCACCTTGCAGATTTGTGACCATATACATTGCAGAAGTGCTGATATAAATAGTGCTAGCAGTCTCATTGTTTGTATATATTTACAAATGTGTGTAACTGATGTTTCTGCATAAGCTCGTCCAGTATGTGGCAGAAAGGGATGGCCTATAGACGGTCTTTGGAGGCCAAGGAAATGTTTATAGTTAGGATGACCTCAGTAGAAATGCTTATGTAACAGATATAGAACAGCATACAGTAGTTAGTAATTGCAGGGTTGCCGACTCTCCCAAAACTTCCAGGAGACTTGCGAATTTCTGGCACTTCGGGAGAGTAAACAAATCTCTTGGGACCTGAGCATTGCAATTAATAGGCAAGGCTTGATGGTGTTAAGCCTGCCCATGGATAGTAAAAAGACTATTTCCAATCGAGGACGTTGTTTTGGGCATGATTTGCATAATTCATGCCCTTTGTCCCATCCCCATGGTTTTGCCCACTTGTAAGTACATCAATAGTATGTAAAATATGGATCTGTTCCATAGGACTAGATCCAGAATGTTTACAGAGGCCTTTTCTCCTCCCCCCATACAGAGGGGAATCCGCACAGGAGAAGTGATACATCATTAATAAATATCTTAAGACTTCTGCACCGATTTTGCTTTAATGCAATGAGTCTGGATTGTACTTAAGCACTAAAGCCAGACCTAACTGTATAATTTACATCCATCCCCATTCTATTCTGTGGTCAGTTTCCGAGCATGCAAATAGGTGCTGTACATCCAAAGGAAAAACATGGGCAGCCTCTGTGCCAGTGAGTATGCCGGGTTATATCATAACTCATCATGTAAATAATTAGAGCCCCCTTCCCCTTTCCTATGTAAACTGAACAAGGGGGCGATATTAGAGGTTGGGGTGGTGGTGCTAGGTCACACCTAGGGTGCCCAGTGACCTAGCACTGGCCCTCCTTACTCTACATTGTGCCATCCCATCCCACAACACTGCCTTCAGAATGCTAGACTCGAAAACCTGAGTTGCACTCAGATCTAAGTAGCCCATGACTGTGTGCATTGTATCTGCACATGCATAGAAGTCTGCAGGAAAATGTCATGTCAACAGGTGTACACTCACCTCCAATCACCCTCAATCTGTTTGCGAAAATACATAAAACATGCTATAGTCTAATTTACCACAGAGGAATGTATTTCATTTAAAACATTTTTTTTACCATGATATTGTCACAGACAATGGGACTTTGTTATCCGGTTCGCATCCCTTGAGGCTGGCTTGTCCAAGCGTAGGATATTGGAAACTAGGGGTCCTAAATAGACTTTTACTCACTGGCAGTAAGAGGAATTTGACACTAGATTGACTGAGAGGATAGACTGACTAACAGGGAAATAACAATGATGGGATTGAAATAACTGCTCAGCTGGATCAACAGCAGAGAGGCTTCGATTGAAGTTATAAAGTTATAGACTGTATTGAGAAGCACTGATGGCAGAGAATAACTCGAGGCAGGAGGAATTACTGAAGAAAATCAGTTTTGAAGCTATGGGATAGCAAAAGTCCAGCAATGACACAATAATAGAGACTGCATGAGTAAATCAATTAGTTAAAGCAGTCAGAACTTCAGGAGTTAATCAGCAGATGACATAGCAGACACTGCGGGAGTAACACTGAAATCGTGGAGACACAGCAACCTGGAACAAGGTGGATAGAACTGGCACAGAGGTTTAAATAGTGTTCCCTTATATAGTCATTAGTGACTTGATCCAAGATGGTGTTGTCCATTGGCCACGCTGGAATCGATAGCCTAGAGCTGTAATACAGTCAGGAAGAGAAGTGTGGTCTGAATATGATACAAGGATCAATGACTTGGTTCCAGTAAAACAACAGCGGCAAATCAGATAAGTCAGGGTTGCCGACCCCCATTGTGTGCCACCCATTAGCCCGCTGGTCCTGCACCTTTTTGCTCAGTGCAAGAGAAAGAGGGAAAGAGATTTTTCTTCTATACCTTAATATACTTATCTGACTATATAACCATATATAATACTGTGCTGTACAAAGAAATGCAATAAATGACAGCCCTTAGTTGCAAGTGTACTTTTAGGCGCTGTTTCCCCAAATGATCACAAACCAGACCGTATGTTGGTACCGGAATCACCACACACCTTTTGCAGTTGAATGTTTGCGTCCTCTACAGGCCATGTCGTAGTCCAGGAAGATGCTGATGACCAAGACTACACTTCAATGGATGATCATTGCTTCAGCATTTATCTTTTGCAAATGGTATACTAAATTTAAGAAATAGTTGTGTTCTGTACATTTTGTGCTGACAGACTGGAGGAGTTAGGTAAAGCACGTTGTTTATGACAACATCTTTTTATTTATAATACATTTAGAACAGTATATGATTCAGTTCAGCGCCGCTTCAACAATAAACACAATTTCATATACAGCCTTTTTCCACAATCACAATAAAGAGTCTTTGTTGCAATCTGAGACAGTTTTTGTGTGGATGTTTTCCGGCAATATATCCCTCGATCTTTTCAGTCTCTCAAAAAAGAAAGAAAGTAACAATAGTGAAGTACAGCCTGGTGTATATTCTTTTCGGTCTCTAATTAGACCTACTCACATTTTTCCCTCTTGGGTTGGCATCAATAGATTTTACACATCATAGGGCAGTGGGACCAGGGTCTCCGGGTCTCCACCACGTGTACTCCTCTCCTCCGGCGCTTCTTCCCGAAGATTCCGAAGGGGACCGATGCGTGAGATGTCTCCTGTCGGTGCCTGCTGATGATGACACCTCTCCACGGACTCTCCACCAGGTGCAAATAAAGTGTAGGATAGTTTTTTCACTGTATAACTGATTGTTTATTGTTCCTACTCACAATAAAGAGGCTTGTTTTTCTGCATGTAGTATGTATCTTTTCGCTGTCCTCCCCGGAATGGAAAGGTTAATTCGATGTTTCCCTCCCCGGTACCGTCAGTATATCTCCTTGTATTTCCAGTGGATTAATATCACAGAAATATGTATATAAAAATATATTTTATTCTTTCTTACATATACAAGTGGTGTGGGGGGACATCCCAAGTACTGATGGTACAAAGCCAAATACTATAAGCACTCTATAATGGGCCCTAATATTTGCTACAAGGGCAAAGGGACTGGGGATGGACCACCTACCACACACGTACCGCCTACCACACACGACTTTTTATTGTGATTGTGGAAAAAGGCTGTATATGAAATTGTGTTTATTGTAGAAGCGGCGCTGAACTGAATCATATACTGTTGTATTGTATCTATTTGCAGGGGTGGGTTATACCCCATATAGCGATTCAAGCAGCTGCCATTAGCGCAGGGTTTAGGGATTTTCATTTTGTTTGTTTATATCTTTTTATTTATGACTATATTTTTACACTTTGCTTCACAGCTCCATTTACTAAGGTCTCTTGTGTGTAAATTCGGCCAGTGAAGTCCATTTTCATGTAAAAAGTGACTTTAACGGACAAATTCACTGAGTGTAATTTTTACATGCTAAGCATGGCGATAATCTAAGAATGACAATCACCGACAGCTCTAATGAATGCAGGCCAGGTGACCGATACAGTTACAAAGTGCCAGGGCGGCGTTTAACGCACCACTCAGAGACTTTAAGGAACGCCATATGAAGCTGGGGTTCTTTAAGGAATTCCAGCGGTTTACCTATATGCCTACCTTTTCCTTACCCAAATAGCTGTTATAAGGGGGAGGAATAGGGGGGTATATATGGGACAACTGCTGGAAGAGCTTAAAATAATAAAAAAAAATTACATACATATACATTTCCCAATGGAATTACTAAAGTGTTCCAGTAAGCAGCTGGCCGCTTCCTCAAAGCCTTACTGTTCCCGGCGCATGCGCTGTAGATTTTTCTTTCGGGTCTCTTCAAAATCCCAACAGGAAACTTCTGCGCATGCACCAGGACTGTATATTTTTGTCTGAAAGTCCTGTCCGCCATTTTACTTCATAGTGGGACTTCGTGGTCCATTAAGCAAACAGGATGTAACAAATGACTGCTCGTTGCACCATTATTTAAATCTGCTGGAAACTCTGACACTCTGTATGGAAAGTTTCTTATTTGTAAGCTGGTGAGAAAATAGTTTCCAGTTACACTGTATTTCATTGGGTCTTTTTAGATCCTATATGTACATTAAATGTGGGCCTGTCAATACACCTCCACATTTGTCTTCATGTTCGTCACTATGCCAAGAAATTTATTGAACTATGTACTTTGTTTGATACCACATGCCACCACAGTTCCATAGTGTGATTAAAGATGACAAAAACCTTCTTCACATTGTAGGTACAGTGGTTAAAAACATATTGAAACCTTGGATCATTCAAGTACCTCCATCTGTGAACATGTTAAAGGACAAGTTATTCTTGGCAAGCAACAATTTTGGAAAGGGAGAAATATATTTGCATACTTTGTTGGGAGGGCTACATTGACTGTCTTAAAACTCAAATCCAAGATGAATTTTATATTGTGTTTAATGGCCAATCCTGATACAGAAATCATTTTCTGGAATAAACAGTTCATACATTTAGCTCCTCGGACAGGTCCCCTATTCAGATATTATGTAACTATTGTTCAGTACCATATTTTCCTCACCTGTTATGGGTTTGATCTGGACAGTTTCTACCACACTCTGTCTTTCGCTTTGTTAATTATACTGATGTTGATGATACTTTGCAATGTTGATATAGGGTAATAGGGCTTTACAATCTTCTCTTTATATATTGCTGTTTTAACAAAAAATTTTTATTGTTTTAAGAAAAAAAGTTTTCCAGGACTATCACTCCTGTCTGGCAATACAATCTATGAGTGATTTTTAGGCACATTATTTATTTGGCAGATGACTGATAGGTTCAGATTCATATACTAACTATTGAAAAATCTTTAAAGGACATGATCCTGACTTAAGAGAAAAGTTCCAAAGTTATGATTGTTAGTTTGTAATGCACTCCCTCTGGCATTCACCTCTCATGGATGGAACTTGTTATATTTTCAGAACCTGACCTTAAGTCTTACACATTCATCTACACTCAATCTATAAAACAGGTCCTCAGCCCATACAGTCAAAATACCTACTTCCACCCATCAGACCTAAATATTAATGTATGGAGTAAAGTCACACTACAAAAAGGAAAGCTGATGGTATGTAAAATCAGTTGTGCAAATCAGAGTTACAATGCAGTTCTGAGCATGTGCAGTGTGAACGAACAAGTAATCTCCGCAGGGGGGATTAACCTATTATTAAGTCAGGATCAGGCCCGTAGAAGTTGCAATTGCAGCACTTTGTTCTTGCAAATGCAACTATATGTTGCTTTGAGCTTAAAGTAATAAACACAAAAGGTGCGACAAAAGTATTTTCTTACCACAAAGACATCAAGCTATTCAGATGCTCCACCATACAGTTTCAAAATCCTACCCTCCTTTTACAAATACAGCTAAATCTCTGGATTAAAAAATATATAAGCAGCAGCATAATAATAATAATGTATCTTCATTTGATCAATATAGAATTTAACCTCAATTTCTTTCTATTAAAAAATAAGGTACCATATAATCGTCCCGCACGCATTATTCCAATTGTACAAAAAAAATATTTCAAGTAACCTTTTTATAAGTAATGTCTGCAGCGCATTAGTTTCTGGAAAGCTTTTTTAAAGTCTTCATTGAAAATGGTATAAATCAGCGGGTTAATTAAAGAATTGAGGTATCCAAGCCACGTCAGGAAGTTGGACATATCATCCGAAATATAACATGCATCACAAATATTTACAATAACTTCCTTAACAAAAAACGGAAGCCAGCAAATAACAAATGCCCCCAAAATTAGACCTAAAGTTGTAGCTGCTTTGCGTTCTCTAGTACTTGATATTTTTTGTTTCCTCAAAGCTTTTTCGAGCCTCAGTTCTGCTCTTGGATTCCGGATTGTAATATGAATCCTGTCGAAATCTGTTGAATGTTCCGAGAAAGACTTTTCCGCTATGCATAAGGTGGAACTTTTCCCGCAAGCATCCAAAAGGACGAGACCATTTTGTTCTTTTTCACATCGACTCATATTTCGTTTGTGATACAATGTTTTGGCAGCTTTATAAATTTTATAATAAAGGATAAGTATCAACGCCAACGGGATGTAAAAAGCTCCAAACGTGGAATAAATTGTAAAAACAATATGGTCGTGTTTAATGATGCACTCATCATCAGGGTTGTGTCTTTGGTGCCGCCAAAACATTGGTGGCATAGATATGAATATCGAAAGGATCCATACCATGGCGATCATAAAGGCGGCATGCCGCGCGGTTCGTTTTCTGGCATACTCCACAGCATCAGTTATAGCTCGATAGCGATCCAGTGCAATTGCTGAGAGATGCAATATTGAACAAGTGCAACACGTAATGTCAACACTCAACCAGATGTCGCAAACTGCTTGACCCATGATCCAAGTTTCTTTCACAATGTACATAATGCTAAATGGCATCACCAACACGGCGACCAGAAAATCTGTCACTGCCAAGGAACAAATCAAATAGTTGGCAGGGTGATGGAGCTTCCGTGTCACAATTATTGCAGCAATAACCAGAGAATTTATTGCAGTTGTCATCAATGTCAATATTGACAAAGTGAGTGATATAAGAATTTTGCTTGCAACCCCCTTCGTTAGTTCCTCTGAAGTACAATTATAATCCGTGGCGTTTAGTAAATCCATATTGTCTCTAAACAGGAAGGTCACAGTGGGGAGTTGATCGCTAAAATGAGAAAAGAGAAATATAATTAATGATATTGTAATCAATATAATATACAGACATAGATAGATTTGTAATTTACATTTATTTATATGGAGGCTTTAGAGGTGACTCCTAAGGTGAGTTTAAAAACACATAATATGTGACCCTATATAGAGACGCTCATTGTTTATAGCTAGGTCAACATCAGCAGAAAGGCCTTGATAGTGGTCTTTGTGCGTGAGTTAGCTCTAAATTCATAAACCACATGATATTTAACACAACATTGGGACTCATTGTTTAGAGTTAGGACCATCCAGGGGTACACCCAGAGTAGGTTTAGAAATATTTCTATTTGAAAATGTGGTTATTTAAAATTGTATTTCATCCTTCAGTCACTAGTGGCCATCCTACAATATCCTGGTCCTTAGCCTGCTTTCCCTTTGTACTACATTAGTTCTTCTGTGGGATTGGACAAATAGTCTAGCCTTTACTTTCCACACACATCACTTTGCTTAGGTTTCCAATGACCCTGGGTCGGTTCAATGGTTTTACATCCTTGGACCACATTTGTTAGCCACTATCTACTGGGTATCAGATACAATACTTTTTCATCATGCAGAGATGCTCTGACCCAGTTATCCAGTCTTCACTCTTTTGGCCTTTATCAGTGATTATTACACTTTCCCAACACATTCAAAATCTGATTGTTCACGTGCTACCTAATGTATCCCTCACCATGACCAGTGCCCTTGTAGCAAGATAATCAATGTGATCTACTTCAACCTGTCACTGGTTTTGATTTTTTGGCTGATCAGTGGTGATATGGATATATTTCTTGTATAAAACCAGCGCACCTTCCACTCTTTGGTGGATGTTCGCTTATGACCACTTTCCATTAAATGCATAAACAATTTATTGAAAGAGATTTATGTTATATTTAAACAAATATACATAATTTAAGTATAAAAATCAAGCCAGCTGGACCTCTATATAAGACAAGAGATCTAAAATTCATACATATACCAAGAGTATTGAATGAATACTGTGCTAGTGGGAGGACAGGGCATCTCCCCTTTTGCTGCAGCCTATTTGATTGAGCTCGTTGATTATATTCAGTGGCACCTGAAATCTGGACTTCATCCAGAGTGAATAATGTGTTGTACCTTGAAAACATGTAATTTTAATTTTAAATGTTATCACTTCTTTTAATACTTAATATATTCCTATGCATATTGTTGAGATGTCAAATTCCTACTTTATAAACTGTTTTACTTTTACTCTCATCAGGGTGCCAGCCACGCCATGTTTATTTACATTGTGAGGGCTGATAACCACATTACTAGTAATGCTTGCAGATAACTTTTCCAGTCCTTACATTCGTCATACAGTGTAGGCACATAACAATGTGTAGGACGTACACAGTGTTATGTGCTGCCTGTGCAGCTTACACTGCGGGGTCCCGATTTTTGGGATTCCCACATAAACCTTGGAGTGACAAAGTTTGGGAACCACTGTGTTAGAACATGAATTTTACATCTAAGATCATGTGAAAAGCAATTGAATTATTTTAACCAATCTCAAATGTGTTTCAGTTTTGCCACTTGTGATTGGCTGAAATTAAAATGGATTTGAAGGAATTGCCTGCTTCAGCTGGCATTATATTACATGAATTACCCACTCACTTCCCTAGAAAATGACCATGGAAAGATTTATGTGTCGTAATGTAGATTATACTCCAGCATTGCCTATAATACATAAATGGTGACCATTCTTTTGAATATTAGGTTAGGGAAATTGTTTTTCTTTTATTCCCAACTATTTAACCTTTAAGTCATAAAAATGTCTTTGATTCTCTGCATCTTTTCAAGCACATTTAATGTATTAATTTTCTGCTCATGTCCTGATTTTACATAACTGTTTCTTTTCTTATCATACATCAGTCGAGGTAAATTAAATTCTGCATTTTATAGCTGGGCTCTGTTGACAGCTTGACAATAGCAATGCATTATAGAATAGAGATAAGACACAAATCATCCATTACCATCCCCAGATCATGGTACATGATCAGCTTAAATATCATTCTTTCAAAGTTC
Organism: Platyplectrum ornatum; assembly: GCA_016617825.1. NCBI lineage: Eukaryota > Metazoa > Chordata > Amphibia > Anura > Limnodynastidae > Platyplectrum > Platyplectrum ornatum. Next base: position 25,861 of record JABWIB010002509.1, on the reverse strand, counting down.
AAGCACTAGAAGTCATGTGATTTTTCCGTGTCTTCGGAGAAAATACACTTAAAAACACCTACTTCCAATGTATCAGACAGAGAAATGACATAGCAGACAAGGAACCTTATGCCATATGTAGATGTTACATTTGTACAGAAGTAATAATGATTAGCCTTTGTGTTAAACAGAAATGAAAAGGAAAGAAGACTATTCAATAAAATAAAACAGAAAAACTATGAGGGATATGGGACTGATCCTGATGTAGTAAGATTGTTCTATACGAATGCTTAAATGCTTAACTAGCCTCACTCATCAGACCAACATGTTATAATGTAAGTCACTGCTATCACAGCCCGCAATCATAGGGGTGTTACAGGAAAGGGAAGGGGTAGACTGTTTACAGTACGGTCATGTTTCAGCAAATCACACCAATTTTGTCTAAAACATTTGCGTTAGAATGTTAGAATGGACAGTTGAATCTAATCATTTGCTTCTGCTACGTGGAAGACTGTTGCAGAGTGATTATAAGAGAAAGGGTTTGCTAGGGATAGGGTGGAGGTACAGTACGTTTGACAGAACCTCCAGTAGGTACAGTTTCCTGTATGAGTTGTAGATATATGGGTATGTCCCACTCTTACAATAGAATAGAAAAAGAAAAGAAACCAGAAATCAGATTACAGGGGTTTTTATTTATATTGTAGACATGCAATTCTTTTGTCAGGTAATAGTCTAACTGGTAATACACACATGAAGTGTGAGCATATATGCGAAGTCTAGAATATATATGCAATCTGTAAAGCTGCAACCGATATAGATCTGTATAATAAAGAACATGCAAATGTCCACAGTTTTATCTGGAAATGCACAAAACCACAGCCAGTCCTTTGTCTTTGACAAGGAACTCACAGATCTATATATGCACGTACACATTGCCGGAATATAAAACACGACTAGTGTGGTGCATAAAGCCTTAGAAGACCATAAGCTTAACTGAATATAAACAGTCAAAAAAACTAGAAACAGCAGTACTAAAGTAGGCTGATATTGACCCTTACTTACAGTTTCCTTTAGTCTCTCAGCTTTTCTAAGGGTTCATGAGCGTGCAATCTCATTATCCATGGTATCCACCTCTCCAAATGCACACTGTATGCAGGTAGCACCAAAGGGATGGGGCTTTGGACTCATCACCTGTACAGGTTCATACAGGATCCCTGTTCCTTTATGTTACTTAACTTATGCATTTCAACTATCAAGGCTTCAGCATGGTACATTATACAACTCATAGGTCTGCAGATCCTAATTAGCCTGCTTTCAGGCCAACAGCCCAAATACCCGTTCTGGGCCTAGTCAATGGTGAACCCTCCCTCTCTTCAACAATCCAATCCCTGGGCCTAAATTTACAAAGCATTGATATTGCAGGAGATTGATTGACCCAGGACTCACCAGGACTTACCAAGAACTGCACAGCTTTTAGTAAACACAAATATTCTCCTGGGATTTTAAAACCCAGAGGCCGGACATCTGGGTCAAATATACCTTCCCTCTATGACTTTCCCAGTGCTCGTGTCACAATATAATTTCTATATTTGTTTTGTCAGATTTAGAGAAATCACTTGCACAAAGTATAAACAAGATTTTCATTATAAATATCAGTGGAATAATCTTGTAGTGCAAAACTTTAACATACTCATTATTTATATGGGGTATTTCCAAAATCATGATGAGTCCGGCCATATGTCTTCTGTTTTATGTCCAAAGAGTGTTCACACACCTTAAATATGGAACAAATCCTAAGCAGTCTGCTAATGATTCTGATGGCTTTTTAGTCCTTTCTCTGTGCGCAGCATACTGCATGTCTTATTTATGCAGATTGCATTTATATGATAAGATGATATAACCCTAAGGTTCATGGATGAAGCTTTCACAAGCTATTAATCAGTTTTCGTTACAGCTCACTTGCTTTCTTCAAGCTTGTTATTAGGCTGTGATATCTAATGAAGAAATGATTAGCATAGGAAAACTGACCCCGCTAAAAAGCAAATTGTGTCGCTGGATATTTCCATGTTACATTATTTTAATAAACACATATTTGTACTTCCTGACCATACAGGGTGACCAAGAAAAATAAATGTAGAGAGGTCAACAAAAACTCTTCATTATACATCAATGCACATTGAGCTGTTAATGATCAGAGCTTCATACCATAACCTTCAAAATGACATGCTCACCATAGCTGAAGAGACTAAAGGGGCTGAAGACATCTGTTTCTCCCATGATAAAGCACATCATGGGAGGTTAAACATTATGTTGTGCACCATTGCGCTGCTTTCAACTTACCAATAACTTACTTGTAGGATATCATCACATGACTGAAGACTAGAGTAGGGTTATATACCTGCCTGGAAGGGATGATGGCCCAGGGATAGCTTTTTTATTGTTATAGATAAGTTGCAGTTATATTAATTCGTGACTGACTGAAGGTACAGAGGTAAGAGATGAGACTGGAGGAACAGGACAGAGAGTAGTGGGAGACAAACCGTAAACAAATGGTGAGGAAAGAGATAAAGACTAGATAACTAGAGTGAGGGAAGGATAGGGGTGGGTTGGGAGGAATGAGGAAGAAACATGTTGGAAGGATTTAAAAGGGCCAGAGATTGAGAGGAACGCAGAGACCAACCTACTGGACATCTTAGGAACTGCAGGGGCTACCCCTAATCAAGAGTCTGCTGAATTTGTGCTGTGTATAGACTGCATTGTTAAGTATTGTACATTTATATTTCTTGGTGAAAAGTTGTGAAAACTGTTGTTCATATTTTGATATAGAAAAAACTAAACTGTTTCATATAGAAGATAAGATAAATAGTGTGTTAATATAGAGCGTGCTAAGTCAGATATCATTATCCTTGACATACTAAATGCAATAAATATCTTAAAACTGATTTGTTTTTCTTGTCCATTGGAGGGGTCTTTGTCCAACCAGTCTCGCTTTAGGGAGACCACAGTCCCGGGGCAGAAGAAAGAAAGTGTCGGGAATACACAGACCAAGTGACGAAGTCATCGCATATATATCACATCACATATATAATATATATATATATATATATATATATATATATATACACCATAAATATGTTCTGAATGTTTTAATAAATTCCCAAAATTAATTATATTTTGGGCTCATGTTTGGATCACTTACTGTAAGAGATTTTCCTTTGTTAAAATAGAGAATGAACCAATCTAGGCCTTTTCATTACTAGGTTGCCATGAAGACCAGAGCCTAAATTTAATAAACTGCAGCATTTGAAAATGCTGTCAGTTTCATTTTACACACTGGAGAATGTGAACTTGAATCTGATTGGTTGCTATGGGCAACATCCCCACTTTCCAATTTCACTGCAATCTCGCTGCTTAGTAAATATACCCTTTTGAGTTGATAAATGTTATATTTAAATTTTTTATTATAATAAGCTGCTGTTTTATATACCTTATGCCATACTGCAGATCTGAGGACAAATGATTAAAGGCTCTATTTACTAGTAGTGATCACTGCATTTTAATACCATAATGGAGATTTTCATATTCAAGAAGGAGAGAGACTAGTGTGTTCGGATGGAGACAGCTTCATGTTATGAAATACAAAGCTGGATAATTAGTTTGTTGGATATATTTGTGCATGCTTCTCTTATTGCAACCATATGGAAAAAGGAGATTGTGTATTTAAGGGAAGACATTTATATGAGGGCTGTAAAGTGCACATTTAAGAGGTCACCATGGTTACATGTGCTTGTTTCTGCTGTTGAACAGTTTTTCCATATATTCGGCAAAATTACTTTGCTATCATTTAGATAACTCTTAGGTGGGAAACTACAGTTTTATGTTACAAACCTCACAATAAAAAGATCCTGACAGAGGGATCCTGAACATAAGCAAGGATTTTCGAGGAAAACGCCTCCTACCCTTAATACATACCTTAAAATTCTCTGCAAAAAGACTCTGTAAATTAAGGCACTATTCCCATAATCTGGGGAGAGACAGAAAATCTGCAACTCACTATCTCAAGCCTTGGGCATCCCTCCTGCCCAACCACAGGGCCACCCCACTCCTCTAGTGGAACCATGTCCTCAGAGTTTGTCGTCTCTCGCTCCTCAGGGCCTCCCACCCTCTGGCTGGCAGTTTTTCATGCTTCATCTTCCCTGGTCACATTCTACCACCAGGAGTGTTTTGAAAGTCTCTTCAGTTAACTCACTATCATACTTTGGTGGCCTTGCAAATTCTACACAGCACTCAATTTTCATTTATTGTATATATTCCCATTCAGTCCTCCAATTTCCCTTGTATGCCCTTAGTCCTCCTTTCTCTTCCATTGTGTGCTACCAGACAATCTTTTTTTAATTTTTACCTCTATCTATCCTGTATAACCTCCAATTCCTACCTTATATAACCCACCTGGTAGCCAGGTGCTAATATGTGGTGCCCCTGGCTGGGTTAGTGGGGTTAAAAGTCAGTGGAGGGGAAAGGAAGGAACTGGTTTAATCTTATAGGTTTGGGGAGGTATGAGGGTGATAACTGATACAGTTATATGCTGACATTTGCTGACCGGACAAAAGGGACTGCATGTCCGGAGCAGAGGAGAAGCACTTTGTGGGCTGCCGACCCATAAAAACCTTGGTTCACTCCCAGGAACAAGAGGTGAACAGTACAGACAGCCAAAGATTCCATTAAACTACCAGTCGAATTATTATGTTCATTGTGGTCGCCCGGTATAGCCTAAAATTACCCCGGTCGCTCGATGTAGAATTTATTGCCTGAGAAGGTTCTGATGGCAGAATCAATAGATGTATTTAAGAAGGGGTTAGACACATTTTTAGAGGTAAAAGATATCCAGGGTTACGACCGGTAAGTAATTTATTACCTTAGTCAGGAGGGAGCTCTATATTTAAACTAGATCAACTTCAATTATGAAATTAGGATTGCAGAAGATCCAATATAGGTTGAACTTGATGGACTGACGTCTTTTTTCAACCTCAACAACTATATTACTATGTTAATACATAACCCAACTATCCCCATATAGAACTAAAAAGTGGGCCCTGGAGAAGTTAATCCTAGTAAAGGAAGAATCAGGAATATTGCGATATATCAGGGACACTTCCTGAACTGCAACTTTACTAAATTCAAGGAATAGATAGATCTGATTAGTACTGTTTTCTCTAAAGTTTTTCTTTCTCTTGTCTTTCTAAATTCCCTGCCACATACACTCAAACACACTCGGCTACATTTCACCAGAAGGCATTTCATCAGTACAGACTATAACTGAATATAAAATTCCTATATATTGAAACATTCTGTGTTTTTTCATTATGTATTAAGCTATGCACCGCTAAAATTTCATCTTAATATATGTAAAACACGGAGTACTTAACTTAACCAGCAATTTATATCAAATTAAAAGGAAAAGCGCGACAATTCTCTGCATGTATTTGACAGCTCTTTTATATTCTGATCTCGTTTACTGTATAACCTTAATTAATTGCCTAGTTTAAGTGTGAAATCACCCATTATGCATGCATGTTTGTTTGATGTCACCACTCTTGATTTCAGGTAATGCAAACAGTAAATACCTCTTCTCTAATTTATGATAATTACAGGGCAATGCTGCCTCCAGGTTTTTTTTTTTCAGATGTGAAGTATATGCAGAGAATTTGCTAAGTTCATAGAAATATTCCACAAATTTGTGATTTAACTTCAGGGCTTCTAAAGTGTATTGTTTCCGTACACTCAGTGCCGCATGTTCAATATCTTGTAATGTTCAGTTGTTTACCTATCTGATAAATTTGCAAGGAAATTTCTGGTTTTGTTTTGCAAATGACCATGATATATCAATTTTTTTTCCAAGTCCGGACGAGGGGCTATATTTACATAATTGCAGGAAAAGGTAAAATGGAGATGTTTATGTCTATAGCAACCAATCAGATTCTAGATGACAATCTTGAGTATGTGATAGGAATGAGCTAGAAATTGAATGAATCATTGGCTAGTATGGGCAACATCTCCACTTTTCCTGTAACCACAGTATAGTAAATCTAGGCATAGGGGTGTATTTAGGGGGTGGCAGTCATATTCACAATGAAGAAAATCCTAGAATGATTATGCCTACACCATAATACCAACAACTAAAATATCGACAACACTATAATACTAACATTAAAAATCCAGACAGGATGCAAATCCCGACATGGTGAAAAGACCAACATATGAATCAATAGACTGACACATGAAAAACAATAATTATTTGTTCCTTGTCAGGTTTTTTTTTATATGTTGGTATTTACACATATCGTTCATTTTTGTTCTCAGTCATCTTTAGTGTTGTCATATTACCATAACAGTTTTTTCATTTTCAGGATTTTTTACATTTTGGTAATTTTATGTATTGGTATGTCATATATCTGTATTTTTTTGTTGTCGGGATTATATTAATGTTGAGATATGCTGTGTATTTTCAATGGGGCAGAGTGGATGGGCCATGTGGCTCTTATCTGTCGTCACTTTCTATGTCTCTATGCGCTGGATTCAGCTTTTCACTCTCATGACTTACACTCATGAGTTACACTCTCATGGGTAAAACCATGATGAATTGCAGGGGAGGTAAAATGAATGTTAGTGTTTGCATGCAGGGAGAATGCTTTATTTTTGCATTTTGCACACAGATACTGACCAGCGTTACTGTTACACTGTTATTAGACTAGGACTAGGATACATCAGGTGTCACTTGTTATGCTGATTGCAACTAATTAAATTTACCTCCCCTGCAATTCAACATGGTTTTACACATGAGAGTGTAACTCATGAGTGCAAGTCATGAGAGTGAAAAGCTGAATCTGGCCCTATGTTTCTATGTCTGCATTTTCTTAGCGTCTGAAAATTGCATGTAAGAATTATGTCCATTTCAGCATTTTCCTGTCCATGTTTTGTGTAATTCATACCCAACCCGTACTTAGGATGGTGAAAGAGCAGGGAAGAAAACAGCTACAGATTAGAGGGATCCTGAAGATCTGACATCCTTAGAGAAGTGGTTCCTCCAAGGAGCAAGTTGGGTAAATTTTGTATGTAATAAATATCCATTCTGCAGAATTGTTGCAATGGCTTATGATCCTACATAATATTGAATTTCGATAGTAGAGAAAATAGACCTCTAGGTGATAGGATGTAAAATCTATTTTCATTCAGGAAAATTAGATTATAAACATTAATCAAATTTGGTTGACGATGTCTTTAACGAGTGATCAGTAAATCTATTTTTACCATCACAACATTGCTTTGAAAGCAATCCCTGCAGTGTGTCAGAAGAAATACCCACCTCACAAGTAGATACGTTAAAGCAACTTCAGTATATTATTATTTCTATCCATTTGGTGGTACAAGTAACTAAATTCTATTAAATTCTAAAACATACAATCTGTGTCAACCCTTATTTACAATGCATTTACAGAGATTCTCAATTAAGACATGCCTCATTCTATGGATTCTGTCAAAGATTAAGATTGAAAATAAAATAATTGACATGATATATGCTTAGTTATCCGTCAGCATGATTAAGTCACTTGTGCATGTAATATGCAATCATGAGGCCATTCCGGTGTGTCTGCAGCAGGTGCTGCCGGATAAAATTTAATTAAAAAAAGAATACACTTGATTGAAATTATGAAACATTTAACCTATCATTGTCATGATGGCATCTCCCAGTGGTATCATTTGAACTACTCTTGCATAGTAAATCTTTTAGAAAATTGCCCTTGGGATCTTTGACGATCTGGATGGTATTGATTCACTGATAGATAATCCCCTATTGTAGATTTAGCGAAAAGAGCCATGGCATACAGTATGATCCATATTAAAGTATGAGAATTGTATTCAAGGTGGAATACCGGGCTATTACTCAGCTTAATAAAACCATTAACTACAATAAATTATTGAAAATTATATTTAATTGGAAATAAATTAAAAAAGATAATAAGTTGAAAAGAAATCTTCTCATGCTGAGTAGAGTCACACACATGATAACTGGATCTGAGTGGGGCGCTGTTAATGACTTATGGGGCTGATTCCGAGTACACTCGGAAGCAGGAAATGCACATCTTGGCAGAACCATGTTGAACTGCAGGGGAAAACAAATGAATTCTTTTGTTGCATGCTGTGCAAAAATAGTGAGCTCTTGACACACAAATTCTAAACAGCAAATTAGACATAGGATACACAACCTCTCAGCATAGAAACTGTTATGATCAGAAGGGCAGAGAATAGAAACTGTTAACATATATAAGATATATGATATATATAAGATAAAGGTGATAGGTTTCACAAGCCAACCCAAGCAGGTCTACAGTGACTGATACAAGGATATGGTACAATGGAGTGGATGGATATGGGAACACCATGTGTTACAAATAAGTGACATTATTTACACAATCTGGCTAATAGAAGTAACAGATCTATTATCCGGGGTGACCAAAAGAAATCTTGGGCCCTTGGTTTAGCAACTTCTTGGAACCCCCAAGGGTAACTATCACAACTATCATGCACCTCAAATGAGGTTTGTTCAAACCATTATGGGTGTGGCATCACCTCCTTGGGTTTTGCCTATCAGGTGAAAACACCATTCATACATACACTCTACCTCTCACACAAACACACTGCACCCAATAATACACCCCCACCTCTAAGGCCAAGGGTGTTTCAACCACATTTCTCTAGAAAGATTTGCTGTTTCTACATAAAATACCACAAGATCGATAATTATTATGCATCACGCGATAAGACTGGGTGGTTCATTATTGGTGATCCTGTTTAATTTGGCTCCACCTATTGCATAACTGCTCAGGCCTTTTTGCACATTTACTATATGAAATATAGAGGTAAAAACGTCTGCCTTCGTGACAAATCTCTCTATATATATAACTGACCAAAAAAGGAATTTACCAAAACATTGGGAAAAATAGACCAGTATGAATTGTTTCAGACCTTCAAGTCAATACACAATAAAAATAATTATGTGGTTTATATGGTGGGGAGAATGCATAAAGAAAGCCTAAAGAAAACAGAGAAATTCACTTCCCCAAGATCAAGGAATACAACTTAGCTTAAGGTTTACGGTACATCATTATCATTACATTTATCACCAATATAAATAAGTTGATATATACATAACTTTTAATTATGACAGTTTTTTTTTACATGGATCATATGTGAAATTGCAACACTTATAGTTATGTCACTCATTTTGCATGTTCATAAATCACAAAATAACAATTGTTTTATCTTAAGATAGTTGAAGAATCAGACATCTGACGAGAATAGAGTTGCTATAATAAACAATTGCATTCCTAGATAACATTCATATTTTAAAATAATATGTATTTATATAATCATTTGTAGAAAAGGGAACTGCAGTAATACAACAATATAACTACAAGACAATTTACTAAAGAACAAGTTTAAATGGAAACTAAATGTGGAAAACTCGATATGGTCAGATGGGATACATACTAAAATACTAAAAGAGCTGAAGGGGGAGCTGGTAAAAATAAACTCAAACCATGTTTTCACAGTTCACAGTTCACACAGACTAACCTGGTAAATCTGTTTTTAACAAGAAGGATTGTTAGCTGTGGATCTGAATTACCCTGTTAATTAACCCTGTTCACAGTGCTGAATTACCCTGGTAATTCACAAACTACCCTGGTCAACACTGTTCAAATTGAATCAGGGTAGTTAGTAGTAAATTTAGCACCGTTCACACTGAGCACACTACCCGGGAAGTTAACTGAATTACCAGGGTAATAGCCCTCTGTGTGAACTGGGTATAGGTGTATAAATTACTCCTTACTAGAGATGAACCTATTGGAAAACTATTTATTACAACACAAAGATATTCTATAAGCCAAGGTATTTAGGTAATTATAACTGATAAGAATAATTCACTATTTTCTCTTTACTTGAATATGCATAAATATAGAAACCAATAGACCAGAATGACACAGGCCAAATAATAACATTGGAGATAGAAGTGTGCAGTTAGGCAGTGAAAAACATAAAAGCAAAAATGAAGAGATACAGAAAGGAAACAATGACCTAAAAAGCTTTACAGCACAATTAACAGCACGAGTAAATATGCAGATAAAAATGCATTAGTGCATTGTTCACATTAAATGCAATAAAACATGTAAATATTTACCCGTGGAATGCAGATATATTATAGGGGCGCAGTATAAAACATTCAATATCTTAATGTACCAGTTTATTAAATGTGGGTAACACAAGTCCTTTGTAACAAAAAGTATTTCAAAGATCCACTGTACAATCTCTCTTCTATACACAAAATAACTGATTTACCTGACACCATCACCATCATTACATATTATTATAGTGTCATCAGGTTTTTATTTATTTGTACATTATGAATTCTAGCTCAAGTAAATTAGGTGTTTTGCACATTTTGCGTGTGTACACCACCTAATAGTTTATATTTGGGCATGCGTGCGGCAGATTGTACTATTATCTGCTTCTACACTGCTACGCACAGCACGAGTCACCGATATGAATCAATTATATTATTGATTAACTTTATATCTATTGCCTAAACTTTTTTTTTTGTTTAAAGCCATATATATTTTAATGCTTTTTTTCACAATGGTAAAAACAAGATATAAAAATAACCAATGTCAAAATATACATCTAAAGTCTTTGCAGAACCATTGCTGTGCAAAATTAGATCAAAATTAGTGTCATTTACATTTTAGGAAAATTCCCCTTCAACTGTTTACCAAAGTATGAACAGAATTTGCAGCAGATGTTAAATTGTGCATTGGATTCTGTACGAGACGGGTCTGTGTGTCTGTCTTCTCAAAAGAACCGTCCATATATACTTTTCAAGGACAAATTGTCAGGGCATCTGCTTGGAGCACGCATAGTGTAATGAAGGTTATTATTCTATGATACCATGAAACAGAACAGGACCTTTATTGTGCTACTAGAATACTTTGTGTGTCTTTTATTAATTTTCTTGAACCTTTGGACTGTGTTAACAAATAAATCTAATCAACTTCTCTTACACATTTTTCACTGCAGTGTATTCACTGGAAATCATTAGGCAGTAATTACTTTTGCAATTCTTACATTGCTCTGTCATTAGTGAATTGCATCTTATTTTTCTCTCTCAATAGACCAGATCCAGATCTTGTTTGTCTGCACCATTGTTTATTTGTGTTATCCAGTTTGTTACTCCTTTGTGCTCTGTATATTTCTATGCTTATCTTTGTTTTTCTTGTGTCACTATTCTGATTTTACATACTGGAGGATGAGAGCTTGAATCTGATTGGTTGCTGTAAGAAACATCCCCACTTTTCCAATCCCGCAGTTTAGTCATTTTTGGGCCAGCCTGACCCCACACCCATTAATTCCTAATAGATAGATAGATAGATAGATAGATATGAAACCACTTCAAATTTGCAGGTTAGTCCTGCTATTGGGTGACTGTCCTGGTCGCCTGCCAGTCCCGTTAGTCCTGTTTTTGACCACCAAAATGTTGAGCGGTATGCCCAACAACCTTTCACACTTCCCTCAATATGATTCTGCTAATACCACATAAACCCACACTTATGCACTTATAGCCCAAAGTAATTCATAAAACTTTTTTAGTATTTAGATGGAAAATTCAATCGCAGATCACTGTAATGTTTTTTGCTACTGATTCATATACTTAAGTCCTACTCACCAATCAATGACATAGAACATTCTTCTAGGTCACCTTCTCATGTATGAACACAGATAAACCTTCATATTCAAATAAAACCAAGACTTCCACAACTGCTGCGGTCAGGCTCTGAATAGCACAACCCGACCTTAAATTATCTCGACCATCCCCATGGACAGAGCTAAATTAAAGGGCAAAGGGGATGAGTGCCCTGCACCCCTGTCTCTCTGTCATCTTTGAGGGTCTTGTGGGGGAACGCAGTAGCGGGGTGACTACCTGCGGCAGGGGGGGTGATGGAGATGAGTGGCACCTCATGACAGACTGGGGGCCCGCAGTCTAAAGTGCCCAGGCCGCCGATGATTAATGGGTTGATGCATAAGTTAGCATTGTAAGGGAAACAGTAACTGAGGTGAGCAGAAAAGCACTCAGCCACCTCAGAGCTATTTCCAAATTTAGCCTCTTTGTTTGTTCTTTAATGGCTCACCATTAGCTACACACCATACAAAGAAATCCTTCAAGTTTTGATACTTAGTGAGTACGGCGTACTGTAAGGATCCCAATTACATGGCGCGGCTGACACTTCCTGAGCTATGTGTGAATAACACTAGCCAGGCTTAAAGCTGGAGAAGCATTACTAAGTCACTCTGTAAGAAACTTGACCTGATAGAGAATTGCCCTGGTTAAAAGCAGTTGTACAGAGTTATGCATTCACTGTTCTTGGCATTCCTATTACATAATATCATTATCCCGGATCAATAGGATGTGTGCTGGAAGAGGCAGCTGCCAGAACTAATGACGGTGAGGACATTTTTATGACAGCGCAGGAACCTTTACTTCAGCATTTAGAACAAGTGCATTTGGCTGCAGAATATGATTTATAATAAGTACCGGCCATTGACATTGTGGTTTGAGGATGAACCAATTATTATCACAAACAGTGATGGAGTCAGAAAGAAGTTCCACGCTAAAAACTTTTTCTAAACTGACTGACTTAATATAAATGTAGTCATTTCAGTGTAAGTTTGAATTAAATTATATTTAAAGCTCCCAAAAAGTTAATTGAAAATATAAACACGTATCTGAATAATTGCTATCAATCTAATAGTTGTCTTGACAGTGTATGAAGGACTTATCTATTATATCAGATCTGACATCAAGCTTCGAGTATGCACTTTTCTCTTATACTTGTGCTACAATGAAGAAGTTACATTACGTAGTTTACAATTCATAGTGTATGGTAAGTGATTTTGAATACAACTGAAAAATACAATTCTGTATAGGTACTACTATGATGTGTATATACATACAATTAGGCATAGTGTTTATTCTAAACTGTGTTATAGGTGGCATTGATGGTTTTTATTTATTTTAATTCATTTTTCATTTAATTAATTCATGTTTTCCAAAACAGTCATCTCTTAAGATTAATTAAAGTAACAGCAATATACTATGCATACAGGGATCCTGTGGCATTTATTACCTTAATTAGAATGTGCAAGGTGTCTAATTTCTAGGAAAATGAAAAGAAAGCAGTCTAGTGGAAACAGGTGAATTGGATTTAATCTGTTACATTACAGCAAAGTTTATGATCTCTACTGAAACACAGGGAAATAGTTCAGTTCAATTAAAGAAAAAAAAAATTAAGGTAAAGGGATTGGACCCAAAGGGTTAAAGACCCAGGTATAATTAAACAATCGGGTCGGGAAGGTACATAGTGCTGACATAACTTATTAGTTTTATCCTGTGATTGGCTGGACCCCTGCCAAGGGGAGACGAACACCATATCCCAAAAAGGCGTAAAGGTCACCCCGGACAGGAAGCGGGCCTCTGTCTTCTTGGAAATTTCCCACCCTCGCTCCCTTAGGTTGTTCATTCATTTTTTATTTCTCTCTTGTGCCTTTTACTTGATTGTTTTTCAGGGTGGAAAGCTATTTTTTTGCCTTTGAGTTTCAGTTGTACATAGCAGTTTTATCTGGTCATTTTACTTTTTTTTGTTGAGTCAGGGCTCATCTGTAGGGATTATGTGGGCCACCTGGTGGAGCTGTAGTAATTTAGAGTGTCCGATGGGATATAGTGTCCGGGCATTATTTATTATCATTATCTTATCTGATATTTGCCCCGTAATGAATATGATCCTTTTAGTTTTCAACAACTTTATATTATTTCATAGGTTCTATATTATTTCATGGTTCTGTCTTTACTTTATTTATTTCCTGTCAAAGACGACACTATTGTGGTATGACATTAAACACATGTGTAGAATCAAGTATCTTGGAAAAGGTGTATTTTTGTTTCCTTTCTGTTTGAATATGAATAGATCCATCAACTGGGACACAGAGAAAAATGGTTCTTTAAGTTCACAATTGCCCTGCCTTGCACAGATAACATGTCCACAGGTAACGTCTAACCTAACTGAAGAGAAAGCCTTTAATATACATTGTGCTTAGAAGGAAAGCACGTTTGCTATAGCATCCCAGCCCCTCTAGCTGAAGGTGTCATGCATATCCAGTATGGTTGGCATTGCGATGGGGTAGCTTAAATGAATGTGCAGAACATTAAAGCAGCTACATGCCAACCCTAGAATCTCTGGGTCCTGACTTAAACTGGAAATTCATATATTGTGAAGAATATGTAACAATTTTCTGCAATGCTCATATTATAAACCTTTTTTACTCAACCGTGATGTTAAATAGTAATATGTGTAATTGTGAGAGAAAGGAGAATGAAGCAGTTAACAAGAAAACAAAGAAATCCATGATTAACCACAAATGGCTCAATATATTCCTCTAATATATAGTGAACTAGGGTGTACACTGTTCTACTGGCTTCCTACTGCCAGTTCATTATTATGATATCCTCTCTGCTGACAATGGACTAAGTGCTGTGATCATGCCAACTCAGTAACTGGTTCAGAACAGATGAGGAAAAGCCCAAGAGTGCATTAGAGGGATTCTCAGTCATTATAGGCTGCAGAATATTATATGCTCTTACTAGCAAGCACATAAACACTACATAGAATGCCTTGGGTTTTCCATGTGATGGATGAGAACATAAAGTATGAATACGCAATCAATCCTTAAAGGATGTTTAATGTCAGCTACCCAGATTATAAATGCAGCCAGGTCTTGGCAATCACTAAAACCCTCAAACGTCAATTTAAAGGAATCACAATTTAAGTGACTCACAGAGAGTTTTTTATGGATGTTAATAGATCTCCATTCCTGGGCACCTTACCACAATGACAGCAATGAGAAGGTTATCGTCTATATAATAAATAAAAGACACAGATGTGATAAGTACTGAGCTGCTGCACAATCCATAAATATTAACTGCTAACCCTCACTGCCCTGTGTAATACTATGCCCAAGCACTGATAAGTAGAAACCTGCTCTAATAGAGTAGTAACCATGAGCATGCCATATGTCTGCAATTCTTCATTATAATGTGAATGAAGGTTTCCAGCGCAGTGGTAAACTGCAGCATTCAAATGAGTGGCTACTCTGATTTAACAATCAAAGTGTATAGTGACCTTGCAAAATAACAAATTAGGCACCTTCCAACAGAGGGATGGGGTTATAATCTGAAGTGTACATGCCTTAAGATTATACAATATACAATATAGATATGTTCTTTCAGACTTCTGCAGTTGTGCCATTTTACATATATCAGAAAATTGAGGGTAGGTCTAGGAACTAAAAGTCCATTGGAGCAAGAGTTAATGGCTGTACAATTGCATATCCCATTGCTCCAGGTTCCATTACGTTAGTGGTGCCTATAAGTTGAATTTTTACAATATCTTGTTAAAAATAAATTTGTCATTTAGTTGACCATTGTAGAAAAATAGGTGGCCGAACATTTTGCCTCCTGCTTAAAAAATAAATAAATAATATTAAATCAAACAAAAAAATGATAAAATATAAATCTGCTATGAGAGAGACTTTATTTTATTTTACTAATTATCATCTACCAACAATAACTCAGGAAATTCTTCATTGCCATTCTCTAATGCTAGAGATGAATAATTAAAATATCTGTTACTTTAAAGGTCAGCTGTTCTTTATACTTAGAGACTCGTTTCGGGAAAATAGGAGGAAAATTATGAAAGTTATGAAAATATGTATAAAAGCATAAAATTATAATCATATACTGACCATTTAATAGTCCCTTGTAATGTACAATTTCATTTACAGTTATGAAAAATTGAACTTACTCTGGATCATCAAGTTCTGTTCAGATCTCGATAGTTATCCTTCATCAATACTGCAGAGCAGGGCCGCCGTCACGAACGGCCAGGCCCGGGACTCATAAAGTCCCGGAGCGGCCGGGCCCCCCACAAAATGACAGGACGCCGTGGCGTCATGATGTCACGGCATCACTGCGGAGGCCGCCGGGCCTTTTTAAAGGCACATAGACGCCAAATACAGGGCGCCGGGCCACTGCTGGGGGTTGGAGGGACGGCCGGGCCCGGGACAGTAGGCCCGGCTGTCCCCCCCCTGATGGCGGCCCTGCTGCAAAACGTATACTAGTGCAGCATCTGGCGTTACACAGTTGTTACAAGTAAGGGGATTTGTGCTGACCAACTATGTTGTCCCTAAATGTACTTAATTCAGGATCCAGTCCAAAAGAACATAACTAGGGAGCATCACATGAGCACAGACAATGTTACAGAATTCAGGTCACCGAATAATTATTTCGAGTTGGTTTTTCCTTCTCATGTGCATTAACAGTAACTTTTGACTTATTTCATTTAGAATATCTTAACGCCCCCACGTCTTCAATTGTATTGCTAAACAAATGCAGCAAATAAAATAAATCTAAGGGTACTTTTATGTTGCCTGAAGCAGTTGGAATGATGCATAATTTGTTACATAAAAGTGTACAGATGTATAGCTGCCACTAAAAATACATGTAAATAACATTGTTTAGTGAGCGAGTGAGTAAGAAGTTTCATAAAATAAAAGCCCTGGGCATTTCACCACCCCTGCGTCTTATTTATTCTCACAATTGCTTAAATCATTCCAGCCAGCACAATACCTGTGTGCACCTTATTACACTGCCCTTTAAGAATAGTGACATTTTCCATTCCTTTATGAGACGTGATTATCCATTTGAAAGAGCATTAAACACAGCTTCTCTTTTGTCCTGTTTTCCTTTTACGATGATTCTTTCTCTCAAGTGGCTTTTATTTATCTGAGGGTCCAAAATAACTGTTATGTAAAGGCTTCTCTGAAGTTCAAACCTCTGTAATGTGTCTGAATGTTAAAATTATATGTAAATAAAGAAAGAAATAAAGAAAACATGGGCATCCTGCGAATCTTCAAGTACCATTGGAATATAGCAATGGAACAAGGGTTAAGTTATGCGCTGATCGCTAACAGCAGTCAATAATCCACACTGTAGGGGTAAAAAAAAACAAATTAATATGTGGGGTAGTGTGCACTCTATCGGCATTCGCTGGTTATTGTGATAATGAAATAATGTGCAATTAGTCTAAGAACTAATGTAATCGTTCATGGAACCCTCAGTCAAGGAGTTAGAGTGTGGAGATCCAATGTAAGAAGGAAAAAAAACTATCAAAAAATAAAATGAAAATGAGACCTAAATCAGGGCAGGGTTGGTACTTCCAGTATTATTTTGTACATGGTGTGTGAGATAGGTAGTGAGAATGTGGGGTACACTGTGGGTAAGCCAGATTGTTGGCAAAATGTATTATGAGGTGCACTGTGTGCTTGTGTGAGGGAAAGACAGATTGTAGAGATAATGTATTATGGGGTTCACTGTGTGTGTGTGTGAGTGAAAAAGAGATTGTAAAGATAAAGTATTATGAGGTGCAGGGTGTGCATGTGTAAGGGAAAGACAGATTGTAGAGATAATGTATTATGGGGTTTACTGTGTGTGTGTGTGTGAGTGAAAAAGAGATTGTAAAGATAAAGTATTATGAGGCGCAGGGTGTGCGTGCGTGAGGGAAAAACAGATTATAAAGATAAAGTTTTATGAGTTGTTCTGTGTTCATGCGTGAGGGAAAGATAGATTGTAGAGATAAAGTATTATAAGGTGTACTGTGTGCGTGAGGGAAAGACAGATTGTACAGATAATGTATTATGAGGTGCACTGTGTGCGTGCGTGAGGGAAAGACAGATTGTACAGATAATGTATTATGAGGTGCACTGTGTGCGTGTGTGGGGGAAAGACGGATTGTAGAGATAATGTATTATGAGGTGCACTGTGTGCGTGTATGAGGGAAAAACAGATTGTAAAGATAAAGTATTATGAGGCGCAGGGGGTGCGTGCGTGAGGGAAAGACAGATTATAAAGATAAAGTATTATGAGGTGTACTGTGTGCGTGCGTAAGGGAAAGACAGATTGTAGAAATAAAGTATTATGACGTGTACTGTGTGCATGCGAGAGGGAAAGAAAGATTGTAGAGATAAAGTATTATGAGATGTACTGTGTAAGTACGTGAAGGAAAGACAGATTGTAAAGATAATGTATTATGAGGCGCAGTGTGCATGTAAGAGAGAAAGCTAAGTAGGCTGAATTATGAGGTGTTCTGTATGTATGCTCTGATATGCCCAATATATATATATATATATATATATATATATATATACACAATATATATATAATTTTTTTTTTAGTTGTGTTTTGTTCATTTTACCATTACCATGTCTACAAAACAAAGCCACAAACAAGGCATGACAAATATAAAATAGGCAAGGTTAAAGATTTCTTCGCTATAATCTAAATCACAGTATAAAAATAACAATGAATCCACTTAATTTCTCACCCTAGAGTCACAACATGGTTTGTCCAGCTGCAAATTTGCACACTTGGATTTGCTCTAATTCTAAATAAATCCCTTAATCTGTAGTATAGTGCTGCATCTATCAATTGAATTTTTAATTATCTCACTCAATGACCCAAGTGCAGATATGTTTGATTCAAGAAGCAGATGTCCTTGGCACACATAAAAGCCTTGACATTAAATTAATGCTCAAAATTCTGACCCCAGGAACTTGTCATCAATCTTCTTTCATCTACCGAATCCTTTGGGCATTTTTCATTACCTGTAATCTTTGTGGTTTACCTGCTTTATTTTTTCATTTGCATGTTTAGGCCTTATCGACTAGAATCTCTTAAAGTGGCCGACAAACAGTATAAGTAAAAAAAGAAAACCAAAAAAAAAAAAAAAGTAAGAAAGTATTTGGATATGTAGAAGTATTTTTGTTCCAATGACTTTGTGGGCCTATACTTACACTTATACTTAAACTGCCAATCAGGTTCACGCTCACATTCTCCAGTATGTAAAATAAAAGAGAGCTTGAATCGGATTGGTTGATATGGGCAACATCCCCACTTTTCTAATCCCTCAGTTCAATAAATTTAGGTCCTGGTGTTTTAGAAATGCAGCTCTAGAACTGTATCACAATACAATAATAGACAAATAATTGATTTAATTGTGTTAACTCATAGGTAAGTTTCCATTGCCAAGTTTTGATTGTATTTTCTTAATGCACGCCTCCCCTCACCCAGACAATTTACCTGTTCAGAGCCCTTCCACAAATATCTCTTCGTAACGGTGTTCATATGGGAAAGATCCGGTCTGGTTAACATTGTGAAATTTAAGGGGTTGATTCAATGGAAAAACGAATATCTTCTCAATCAACCTAATGTTGGCTATACACCAATATGATGGATCGCTATGATGCATAGCATGCAAGGCAAGAATCAGCAATCCGATATGCGACCGGAAGATTCAACGATGCGATATGCGACCACGAGAGAGCGATCCGCATAATCGCACCCGATATCGGCCTGGTGTACGGCAAGTATTAGTTTAACTGTTAACTTTGTTAAACTATTTTTAAAAAATGAACTCTCTAGGTTTTAGCTGTTATGCTACTAGATAAGCGTGGCAGTGTGAGATACAACACGTGTGAAGGGGTTTAATTTCTGGCAATCTAAAGGGATCTCCACTCTTCTTCATCAGGAGGTAGGTAGTTTAGCTGATCAGTACTGGGAATAGAAGCTGCTGCTTCCCAGGTGGAAGCTGTATCCTGACTGCTTATGCTGTTTATCTGTGAGTTTTTGGAATAAGGTGGCAATAAAGCCACTTTAATGCTGACCATGGTCTCCTGTTCCTAAATTGATACAACCCCCTCAGTAACTTTAGAAATATTTGGGCTTCCCAGCCATGCATGACTTTTCCCAGGTGACAATTTTAAAACTAGGTACACTTCTACAATGTACTATAATGTGATAATGTGCTAATTTATATATACACACTAACTGGTAAAACTAATTTACAAGCAAATGTGAGATCTACTGAAAATAATGGGCTCCATACACACTGTGCAGATTTCTGTCTATGCTGCACATATCACATCCAACAAATGTGGACAGATGGTCAAACATGCAGTAACGCTGGTCAATGCAAAAGTAAAGTATTTTTACTCCCCCTGCAATCCCACATGGTTTTACCCACTCTTGTGTAAGTTGTAAGTCAAAATAGCACCTTTTATAAGTATATTATAACATAGTATAATAGTACGTAAGTCTGGATCCAGTCCTTAGTTAGGATATATGCTTGCAATGATGTACACTTATTGGTCCCAGTTCTGGGTAAGTTCAGTACGAACACAGACTATTTCCGTATGTGTAAATCTCCTGTCAATATTAAAAGAAGATCAGAGCTATAATATTTAAAATTATGCAAGCATACTTACTCTTGTAATATCAGACCAATTGCTTGCAAATCATGTGGGCTGGGCGATAATTGGATCTGTGTGTTCCTAGCCAAAAATTTCTAAAACTATGTGAGAGTTAATAGATTTTGTTTGTGGGATGAAAGCAATAAGGAACATAAAAAAGACCAATTGTGCACTCAATAATCTGGCAGTGCTTTGATCTTGCTTTGATTTCGTGTATCAGATATTCAGTCATCTTAAAATAGATCTCTTTGTACTGGTATAATATTAGCGCACCACAAACATTCCTACATGAGAACTCGAGGGGTTAAACCAACGGTGGCATCCTTCAGGTCCATGTACTTTGATTCCATTGAGACAGTTGCCATAGAAATGTTTTATGCATTGCTTGATGTACATTGTTATAAGCAATCAAATAATGCTTCACTTAAATAGCTCTTAAAATATGATAACAAATCAAAGTAATGAGCAGAGGAAGCGCTGCCGCGTTTTGCAGGGGGAGGGTTGAAACAAAGTCGGCTGAAAGCATAGATTACTCGTAGTACACATCATTTCTGTTCATAGAAATGTATTGTTTGATGTGACAGTAAACAATATTTATCACTCTATTTTAAGGTTGATGGAAGCCAATTAAAATTGTGACTTTCTAAAAGGGAGCCAAGCTTTTATATGGTCCAGAATTTGAGAGTAATAGCTAAAACAAGAGGAAAGGTTTACCTTGACATAACCATGTTATACTGCAAGCGGGAGGAACTCTAAGCTCAGCTTAAATATAGGCCTGTTCAGTTTGTGAGTTTTTTGTGGATTCAAAAATAATAAGTCATATTACTGCATGCTTTTTGCTCAGGTATACACTTGTTCCTATTTTGCTCTTACTTCCTATATCAGACTTTAAACATAGGCCTAAATATTTAACCAAAAGCCAGAAAAAGGACAATTTTGCATCTCTGGATAACTGTGTTAAAACTATTTTGGGGAGGAGTTTTGATAATAAGAGCTTTGTTCAATCCGCTTGACATGCTACTCACAGAGAATGGGCATAACCGTCAGGCAAACTGGAAACCGCACTTTCCCGTCCACCTACCAGTTTGTCCCGATAAGGGGACAACTGGTAGTTATTAAGGGTTTTTGCTTATCTTCTGTAAAAAACATAAAATTTGGCTCGATGGGTGGGGGTGGGACTTATATGTCCAGTTTTTGACCCCCAAGATGTTGGGAAGTATGGGTAACTGCAAAGAAAATAATTTTTTAAAAAAATAATTTTTATAACTAGTCGATAACCTGAGCCCTTAGTTAAATCATGCATTTCCATAGCCTTTGTCTGGCCGTTTCCATCATTTCTACTGTTTCTATTTATAAACCTGATTAAACAATCCAGACTAACAATGAAAAGAATAGTATGACCGGGCAATTTAGCCATAACCACAGCTAATTTTAATTTTAAAATGTTGTTTTAATGTTGTTTTTAACTCAGAAAGAAACAAAAATTTCATTAAATTTCATTAAGTCCTGCGGATCCTTAGTAATGGTCAGAATTTAATAATAGCGGAGTAGTAGTTTTAACTAACTGACGGTAGATTTGCCGCCTCTCCTGGGACTCCTTGAAATTCCGGGAGAATTGGGAATTTTGTCAAAGGGCCATATGTAATACAGACAGGGGTATGTGTTATGAGGCATCCATTTGTGTTTTTGCACTGCTCATGCTCAGAGACATTGGTACTTATAATGGACTGAGTTTCCGTAAAACCAGAGTTGTCTACATGGAGCGTACCCTTCCCTTCGTGTATAATAATTTAGGTCTGATGGGCAGGGGACGTATTTAAATTGTACAGTATGGATGGGGCTGCAGGCATTCATTATTGATCGTAGGGCAAACTCTTCCGCAGATAGAAGAATGGGTAGGACTTAAGGCAGGGTTCTGAACACCTAACTGCCCATCAATCCTTGTGAGGGGTATGCATTGTGAACATGCAGGGGTAACTTAGATACGGATGAATTGCGCACCAACAGAAAAATCTAATTACATCTGTATCAGACGCAAAGTTTAAAGTTCAATTTTAAATAAGACTATAAATATCCCCCAAAACCGTGTTTTCTTTTAACTAACATTTGATATTTAAATTTGTAATTAAACCTTCACTTATTTCATTAGTAAGACCTTTAGAAAATGTCACGGAAAAATCAAGCTCAATATCTGTGAATTAGTCTGTAGACATTCAGTAAAAGGGTTATAGGTGTGAGCAGACCTAAAGCTTATAATAACTGTAATATATGAATGACTGGAGTATTACAAACAGTGTTCACTTCATAAATAAATAATACATCTTCTATTGGAATTCTATATATTTGCTTATACGAGAATTAAACAAGGAAACAAAATAAAATGAATACAAGTCCCCATAGGGCTGCAGGCAGGCACACCATACTTGTATCTGTCAGTCAGGGGGTAAGATTATCAAGTGGATGTGGGAGACTTATCGCAGTGAATGGTGTTAGTGGTAGGAACTAGTAAGGTGGGTGGGGCGGGGGGTTATTAGATGTAGAATTTAAATATAAAGTGTAATTTAGGTGGGCAGCGGAGGAGGACAGGCCCAGCAGATGGTTGCGTACACTATGGATCTGTTTTGCTTTGGCGTTGTGCACACCAGTACTGAACTTCTTTCATTTTAAACTGCATTTTATGGATTTAGGATCAAATTCAGACTTTAGGCACTATTGACTTACTCACAACTTACTCAGGAGGCGGTAAAACCATGTTGAATTACAGGGGATGTAAAATGATTGTTAGCGTTTGCATGCAGGGAGAATACTTTATTTTTGCCGTTGCAATGCGTTCAAAGGGGTATATTTACTAAGCTGTGAGACTGCAGTGAGATTGAAAAGTGCGGATGTTGCCCATAGCAACCAATCAGATTCAAGCTCTCAGTTTCATTTTACATACTGGAGATTGTGAATTCAAATCTGATGTGGTTGCTATGGGTAACATCCCCACTTTTCAATCTCACTGCAATCTCACCGCTTAGTAAATATACCCCAAAGAGTCACATACTAACATAATGGTAAGAAACTGGTCTCAGAAATGTTTTGGCTCTGGATTGGATGCACTAGTTCGGGCATGCATGCACTTACTATACAATAAATACTTTTCAGTTGTACCATGATCTTTCCCGTTGTAGTGCATGCTCCTTATTTCTGAGCTTGAGTAGTAGAAAATCATGTAGAGAAATGTGACACCATCTGAATCGGGGACTTTTGTACAATATAGGAAAGAATGTATTTATTATTATGTATTTATGAGTTAAGACTGCTGATAATATTGTGGGGATATAAGGGGTTTTTGGATAACATTGGTGCAGTAGAAGCTAGAGGACTGCTTCCTGGCATATAGCTGTAAGTGTATACTCTCTTTTTCAATCTCCATTTTAAAAGATTTCATCTTTACACATGTCAGTTTTCATTAGCTTACAGACATCCCACAAACACTGCCACGCTACAAAATGTGTGTGCATTAATACAGCTCCAGGTTATTACTCGAGATCTGCCGCTCTATAGATAAGAAGCAAACCAGGACATGTTCCATATTCTAATGTTATTTGTGTAGTTGTTTTATTGCAGCATTAACACCGGAAGAAATATGAGGGTCTACTTAGTGAGCTCTCTGTCTCTCTATCTCTGCATTGCATACAGTAGTAAGCCCTAGGTCCACTGCGCAGAATTCAATGAACTAGAAGATAGAGCCATGCCTGAGGAAGAGTGCCGGCACAGATTGGAAGACAGGTCGGCTTTAGCACATTTTGAAGTCACATATAAACTGTACAGGGATAGAAAAAAGAGGTGCCCAACACTTAGAACAATAGAAGCTACTAGTGTGATAAAAACATGTCCTTCCTCCTAAATGTCCTAGGACATGGGCTGAATTTCTAATTTCTAATAATTCATTAATGTGTGTGAAACTTACTTTCACCAATACCAGGCAAGTGTAAGTCGATTGCAAATGAACATCACATGTAACTTGCACACACACTCTAGATCCAATATTGGAATTCCTTGTATCACCCTGTGATGTAAGGTGATATAAGACTTATCATTGCATGCACACTAGTCTATGTTGGACCCTCTGGGAGCAACAGAGTTGGGCTCTCTCCTATAGATCTGGGAAAGTCCAGTGTTCCTTTAAATAAATGCCATAGGAATAAGGGAAAGTCACATGTGTGCAACTGTGATGGACGGCCCCTGGGTGGTGGATGTGGTTAGGTCCTATGACACACATTTAAATGCATTGATGGAATTGTATTGAACATTTCTTGGCACTAAACAGACGGTACAGAGTACAACATTTAACACATTTGGCCCACTCTTAAAACAACCCATTATTTAACTTCTAAAAGAGATAACACTGTAAACAAGACCCACTGTGCATTGCAGACAATAATTACACATGGTCACCATTACAAATGTCGCCTCCTGCATTCATAGTAGCATAACAGGGGAGGGGAGAGTTGGACAAACAGTCAATGTAGATTTACAGCGTATTCCTGCGAATGGGCCCAATTAAGACTTGAAAGTCATGTAACACATGCAAAAGACTGCTTGTGCATCAGAACTGCTCTTATACCTCTGGATATGCGAACATATCCATCTTCAAGCTTTTATAAAGGAGCAGTTCACAATGCTGCACTATCTCTGGAAAGGGGAATCCGTGGTCCAGCAACATAGGTGCTATGAATACTGGGATTGCAGGAGCTGCAGGACCTGGATGTCCTGAAGTGGTGTGCTTTTGACATCATTGGCTGTTTTGTTTCATCCCGTCCTCTCTTCTCTGCTCCTAGTAGAACAATACCATATAATGCTATGTTCCAATGAGGCCCACACCAGGCTGGGCAAAGAGGACAGTAGGACAGAACTCCACCCCCACTCATTTCCCTAGAACAAGGTAATGTTGTATGACCACTATATGGTACCATATGGTATGGAACTTTGATATTATGTTAACATCAACATCCATTTACTAAGCAGAGAGCGGGAATGCAGAATGCAGATTTGTATTTTCCCTCTCTTCCTCTGCACGGTGCTCTATAATAAAATCAAGTTTGCCAGATGTTTCACTTCTTTGCTCATGGGACATCCATCTTGTTTCTATGCGGATAGCCCCTCTTCTCTCCCCTAGGCAGAGAAGAGCAGAACTCAGTATTATCATCATTAAAATGAATGTCATTCTTATGTCCCGGGGCGATGGTCCCTACCAACAGTGTCTGCAGCTTTTTTCTTCTCTTCTTTAACCCCTTTGTGACGCAGCCTATTTGGTCCCTAATGACCAAGCCCTATTTTACACTTTTGACATGTTACACTTTATGTGGTAATAACTTTTTAATGCTTTAACGTATCCAACTGATTCTGAGATTGTTTTTTCGTGACACAT
>JABWIB010002508.1:0-29542 GCA_016617825.1 Platyplectrum ornatum | reverse complement strand
TGATTGTTAATGGGGTTAATAATAATACAGGAACAATAAAGAGCCAAATTATGCGATTTTAACATTTTTTTAACCAATTTTTGCAAAAAATACAGATCCAAAACCAAAACCAAAACACGTCGGGGCGGTTTTGGCAAAACCAAAACCAAAACCAAGACACAGAGTTAATACAGATCCAAAACCAAAACACGGGCGTCAGTGAACATCTCTAGTTTCAAGAAACATATGCACACTCTTATTTGTCATGTTTTCGGACTCCCAAATGTTGGGAGTTTTGAGGAGGGCTTGTTCTCTACTATGTCTATTTTAGAGACTGGGACCATTATGCTTTAACTGCTTAGACAGTTTATTCCTGACAAAGCATGCTGGGACTTGTAGTTTTGCAACACCTGTAGGGCCGCAGGTTGGACAAGCCTGATCTAGCAGAACTGTAATTTCATATTCTCAAACAAACCTGAAAATCTGAAAACTGCCAGCAGAAATATCCTGATCTCGATGTAATAAGATTTTTCAGTAGGTACTGAAATTTTCCTACATAAGTTAAGTTTGCATCTTCCTAATTCACACCCCTGACAACAAACAAGTGACCAGTTATGTGTTCAGAAGTCCTACGTATACATCGCTCTGTGGAAGGATGTCATACAGAGAAGGGCCGTAGCTCAGTCTATATTGTGCATTTTAAACATCTCCCCCATCCATCAGCCATAATTCCGTACGCACAGTGAGTGAACACATGCAAGAGTAATTGTTACAGGCGCAAAAGTACCAGTTCTGGGCATGCACAGTACTAATACACAAATGATTTTTGCATGCGACATGCTGAAATCGCCTGTTGTTATGTCAGGATCAGTAAAAAAAAGTAAACATTAAGAATAGCGTTCTATACATTATACAATATCGGCTATCGTTATGTACCATGTTTTCTGTCCATTTTATTCTTGTTGTTGATTCAGAACTGTCACTATACCTTATTTATAATGAGCTGCGTAAGGATGTTACATAAGTGGTGAGCAAAACATTACAGCTACTTTTTACCATCAAATATTCAATCTGTTTTGAATTGAAAGGTACTGTGCCCAGATATTTAGTTGTAATACCTAGACAGAGAATCTGTTTTAACATCTATTTACCCTGTCAAACAAGAACCCATTTTCAATGTACAATTTACCATGTTTCTTGACAGTTATTGCTAAAGTTGGAATTGTTAACTGCTAACCAGAATCACAAAACATATTAAGCTGCCTGTTTTCTTTCCTATGTACCAGGAGAGGCTTTATCACTAATAGCTAATAATAATAATGGTAAAAGATACAGACAGATTGCAGAGAGAGAAAGAGAGAGCGAAAAAAAGCGACAAAGAGAGACATAGATCTTATGTATAGGTGAGATGCGAAAATAAGTGGGCAGATATGTGAGTAACAGATGCAGAGGGTGCAGATGAATCAGCAGTTACAAACAATATTAACCAAGAATCCAGGGGGAGGGCAGCCAGGCTTATAGTCCGGGGGGGGGGGCAGTCAGGCCTATATTCCCAGGCCCAGCGCCCTGTACTGGTGTGTCAGCCGCTGCCAGCAGCCTGCCTGAACTCACTTAGACACCAATATTTTCATAAAGACCAAGATGTGATGAAAGACTGTTAGGTAACTAAATCAACATGGCTTCAGATGAGACAGAAATACACCTTGTTATCCTAGAATAATGTTTTTTCCCTGTTTTTCCATGAAATATGGGCTTAAGAGAAACTGTGTTGTAGATTCCTAGAGAAGGATATATAGATGGATATATGGAAGTAGTCCCCTTCCATGCGATAAATATTCTTGTCAGCAGGTTTTTGGACTTGATTTTTGCTTCTAATATCCAATTACTGTCTAATTCATTGCAATGCAAAATACACAGCAGTTAGATTGACCAGGTGGGACAGGGAAGCTAGGTCCCTTTGACCACATTCATCTTGTATGTTGCCCTGTTAACCTTCTAATATTTTGTTACTAGAAATAAACTGACTTGACACAAAATTATGGGGTGAAAACTAAACCAATTTGAAATTGTATTGAAATTTGAATCAAATTTTATGGGCTTTTAAATTCATTGTCCACCAAACTGAAAGATGAATGCTGTTGCTTTATAAAAATTGCACCCTGCAACTGCTGACCATTGCTAAGCCATTATCTGACTATATCCATACCTGGTAAGGAATGAAGTACAACCAAATCCACTTTTTTTGGCCACCAGTCTAGAGCATGGAGTTAGTCGTGTTTGATCGTTTAAATCAGCTCCAATGCAGGTGAGCATATGACATTGGTTTTCCCAACACATCTTAAATTGCATGACAAATCTATCAAAAAGTTTAAAGGTATGGTGTGGTACGAATACTTACTACCTGTTCATGGACAGCTCTAAAGAAATATGAAGAAATCAGTTACAGCCAAAGAAAGAACTAGAGCAGCTTATTACAAAATTATATAACAGCATAGGCACCAGAACAGGGGGCAGGCAAGGGGGCAAAGCTCCTTCCTAAATGTAAAGTGACCTGCATGACTGATGTCAGAGTGCCCACCTTGATCCCTGCTTTGTAGAGCAGCCAGCCTGTCACACCGACACAGAGATAATGTGATGTG
Source organism: Platyplectrum ornatum (assembly GCA_016617825.1). Lineage (NCBI taxonomy): Eukaryota > Metazoa > Chordata > Amphibia > Anura > Limnodynastidae > Platyplectrum > Platyplectrum ornatum. Next base: position 26,924 of record JABWIB010002508.1, on the reverse strand, counting down.
ATCATAGCACATTTTCTGAGTAATGATGTGTAATGGTAGCAAAAAACAGGGTTAAATGTGAACAGTGCAGACCCTGCTTTTTCACTTTTACAAAAAAGCTGGCTTTTTCAGCTAATCTGAACGGTCCTTTTTTCACAACCCCTCCAATTTCCCCAGCTCTATACTCTGGCTCTTAAGCCAGATTTTTCAAGACTGGTAATGGGAATGGGATATAAGAGGAGCTGCAGCATCTGTCACACTGTCTGAGTGTCAGTGTGCTCTAGATCTGCACCCTCAGGGGGCGCATAAAGAATAAAAGCAGGACTTTTCCCCCCTGAAGGAAATACTCTGATGCCCCCATATAACGGATGAGCTACCAATAAATGTGGGGAGTAGTAGACCATGAATTAAGGTGAAAAACATCTTGGCTTAGTAGGGATCTTTTCTAAACAGGGAAATTTAATGCTGCCCCAGGTTGAGAGTAAAAATATCTTCACACCCCACACAGTGAATAGTGCCAGCAAAAAACATACCTATGCAGAGCCCCAGCATGGAAGGAGAGAGCAAGAGGGAGCAGTTAACTAAGAATTTGCACCACTATGGATGCCCGGATGTATGAAAAATATTTGGCTATTTACCATGGAAAGGGCACAATTGCAATTTAGAACAGCCTTGCAGAGTTAAGGTGGCCATCCACTGGCCGACTTTCATCCAAAGCTCACGAATATCATGGATAAAAATTGGTCCATGGATGGACACGAAAAAAAACCCCAACGGCGACCAAGCGCCGGGGAACCTAAACAAATGACATCAGTGATCAAACAGATTTTCCGATTGATCACCGATGTTCGTTTGTTTAGAAAAAAAATAAAATAAAATTCCTGTAGAAAAAAGAAATAAATTCTCAGTGTGCTGCACGGAGAGAATGCTGTATATGCGTGACGGCATCACGTACATACAGTGTCCTCTCCGTGCAAGACGGGGACGATGCACCACACGGAGAAGGTGCTGGGCACCGCTCTGGTGCCCAGCGAAGACATCAGAAGGGTGAGTACATTTTTATTTAATTTATTTCTTTTTTTTTTACAGGTATCCCCCCCCCCCAATTGGCCATCATGGGAAAATCACCCCGTTTGTCGGTGGCGATTTTCCACGAGAACAAAGTCGTTCTCGTAGATGCCCACCTTTATGCTATTAGGAAAATTTGGCAATGTCCTGTAAAACACAAAGTTTAGATAGGAAAGATAGACCTGTTAACATACCATATGTATGACTTCCATTTACCTAGGGCACATATACCCACCATGCACTTGTGAAGGCAGGCACTTTTACTGTCTTCTTTCTTCAAATTTGTGATTTTGAATGATGTCCATCTTGTCCACATGACCTTATATGGTGACTGAAGAACTGAAGACTGTAGACCAAGGCCTAAATTTAGTAAGCAGAGAAACAGAAAAGTGGGGATGCTGCCCATAGCATACCTTCCAAGTGTCCCGATTTCGCTGGGACAGCTCCGCTTTTGGGTGACTGTCCCGCCTCCCAGTCCGAATTCTTTTTATATTTTTCTACAGGGTAGAAGACAACATCCTGCTATACACTGGCCTGCCTCAGACCCCTGGCTGGTCAGCCAATGACCATATTCTTTCAATTATTCAGAATCTCGCTGAACTGTTTAATACATTTCTATCTGAAGATACTATGTAGAATAATACAATAATACAAACAACAAGGATTAAATGTCAGGTACACTAGTACCATAAGCAGGGCCAGAGCTAGGTCTCTGGCTGCCCTAGGTGAGACCTAGCACCAGGGAGGCCTCCCCCCTCTGCCCAGATCGGATGATGACATCAGATCACGCTGGAACGTGCCATGATGGCTTCACCTAAAAAACATTGAGGAGGGTAGCGAGGAGGAGAAAATATCGCCTATAGGTTTTTTTTTTTTTAACACTGCCACCCTCCTGCCACTCTTGTGTTGTGGTTCAGGAAATACAGCACCCGTTAATACTCACAATGTAAACATACGGTATAACTCAAAAACTAAACAACCTACAGATTTAAGCAATGGTGAGTGTGAGACCTTATCTAAGGCTATAAGCATGAGAAAGTACAGCTTGATGAAGCTAATAACCTGTATGACTAATTTATAATACTTTTTTATAATACTTTTTTATAATAATAATAATAATTATTATTATTATTATTATTATGTTCTTTATTTTTTATGACATTACTTTTTTAAAACAATCACGGCTCCTATGATGATGAATCACATCTTTCACCTAGCTACAACCCGGGTTCAGTGTGAACTGTGTTAATCTGCGTACTTTGTGAAATTCCCAGGTAGATTCAGCAGTTTGAACTGAATTACTAACCTAGAAATTTCAGAGCCCCAGCAACCTACCCGGGTAGAAAAACACTAGGTTGTCAGTGTGAACTTGGTATAAGATTGTCCATGCATTGAGCCCACTGCTCCTATACTGAGTTACACTGTGTGTCACTACCGTGTTTCCCCGATAATAAGACACTGTCTTATTTTTTTTCAGGACAAAATAACACCATAGGGCTTATTTTCGGGGTAGGGCTTATTTTATTTACCTGCTTTTAATCCAATTATGGCCCCCAAGTGCTGCTGACATTATGGCACCTCATTGTTCCCCCAAGTGCTACTGAAATTATGACACCTCATTGTGATTTAGATAGGGCTTGATTTCATGCTTACAGTGTGGTAAATGAGGACACAGTGTGGTAAAGGAAGACACAGTGTGATAAAGGAAGGCACAGTGTGATAAAGGAGGACACATTGTAGTATAGGAGGACACAGTGTGGTGTAGCAAGACACAATGTGGTGAAGGAGGACACAGTGTGGGGTAGGAGGACACAGTGTAGTGTAGGAAGACACAGTGTAGTGTAGGAGGACACAATGTGGTGTAGGAGGACACAATGTGGTGTAGGAGGGCACAGTGTGGTGCTGGAGGACACAATGTGGTGTAGGAGGACACAGTGTGGTGTAGGAGGACATAATGTGGTGTAGCAAGACACAGTGTAGTGTAGGAGGACACAGTGTAGTGTAGGAGGACACAGTGTGGTGTAGTGTAGTGTAGTCAGGTATAACCCCCCCTTTCTCTATATAGTTGTTTCCTTTATTCAAATAGAGAAAAAATAATGCAATTAATTTATTAAGAGGAGTTTAATTTTGGAATCTAGTGCACAGTGTAAAAATGTGCATTAGATGCTACAAAATGACTACAATCTGCTGTTTAATTTCATTATGGCTAAAGTGCATGATGCATTAATTGAATGTATGCTTATTTTATCTAGCCATAAGCTGCTTACCACAACATTTTGTCCGAAACATGCTGTGAATGCCAGAGGCTGAGCCTGAAGTTATGGTTGAAAGAGAGGAACAGCAGGAATCTAAAAGCACTAACTGAAAAAAGTACACGTTCAGAGTTTTATAAGTGTCGATTCAACAGAGAAAACCTAAGGCATAATCCCTTTTTAACTTTGAATTAGTCATTCTTACTCTGCAAGGAACTAAGATTCTCATTCACTCTCTCGCTCACTACTGCACCCTCCAATGTTCTGACCTTCCTTAATCCCAGTTCCACCACTTTAATTTATGTTGTCTACTCTACTTTACCTATCTTCCTATCCAGGCATTATTGTGTTGTGTATATATATATATATATATATATATATATATATATATATATATATATATATATTATATATATAATATATATAGTAATTATCTAAAATGTTCAGTAGATGAAGTCGAACATAACATAAAAATTATACCAACATATTTTGCGTAATTACAATTTGTTTTTTATATACTTATCTTATGTAATCTGTAGTACAAATTTTAAATTATAGCACCTCAATATTTGTGCTTCATCTATGCGAAATTGCATATTACATTGTAATATATTGTAGTAGTTTATAATGCAGTATTTATGACCTAGTTTATCATATGTAGTTTTATAATTTCTATAACCAGTACATTATAAATATATTTTAGAATTTCTTGCATAATGTACTCTAGCCTCAGTATCAAACCCAACCTTGGCAGTAGTGAACAGGCTTACTTCACTCTTATTTGTTCATATTCCTGCTTGTGTTTGTTCCCAACCTCAAAAAATGACTGATCTATATATATATGGGGGTAGTTCCTCATTGTCTACAGTCATGCATGAAGATCACAAGCATTTAGGAATACAATGTTCCGTTATCGTTTATCTAACAAATTATGATGCTTGCTCTCTATTTCACAGGACCAAAATGCAGCAAGCAGTGTTTCCAGTCTAAGTAACATCATGTGATTAGAACATGCAATGTCATAATGACCACTCTGTGACCTACAAGAAAGGATCTTAAGTGCACACTGTAAATTATATACATGTGAAGTTATAGTAATGTCATTTACAGCTAGCTAGTCAGTTCAAGTATCACTCCCAATGTCTTTAGTTTTTAGTTTCTCTCTTGGTTTAGCATATGCCCTTTGCACTGTATAATAATGCTTTTTCTATGGATGGGCAGAACTAGATGTCATCAATTCATGCCCTTAATTTTTTATGAAATCCCTGCTTCAGATCAAGTACAGGAGTTTTGCTGACTTTCCAGAGATACCATGACAATTGCCTGAAATCTGGTACTTTCCCAGAAATCCAAAAAGTCAGCAACCCTGGGTGTTTGTCAAGTATCATTAAATAAATGCTATGCAAAAAAAACTCTCTTGTTTAGCAGAGATGTGGTTTTCCATTTCAACAGGGCTGTTACCGACAACATAACCAAGAAGAAGGAACAGCACCAACAGAGGGATCCCTGACAGCGGGAGTTCCATGACTCCTGCAGTGCAGATAGGTAAATATGTTGAATTCTTCTCCTAACCCTAATCTTCCTCATCCCCACCCCACTGATAAATCCCAACCCTTAATTCCCTGCTTCCTAACCTCAATCTTCCCCTAACCCAACATTCCATAACTACTGAGAAATCTTATTAAATCAGAATCAGGACCTCCACCTAATTTGCTTGTAACATAAGGCTTAAAGGGGCCGATTCAATTATTTGGCAAGTCGCGACTTATTTAGTCACGTTATTTTGGTCATGGGATCGCGCCCAATTTATCACGGGATTCAAATGTTTTAGACATGACTTGAATTTTGTGCAAGTTGTGCGAATGGAAAGTGTGAATGGGCTACGATGCCCATTCACAGCAGAAACAGTTGTGCCTTCATTAGAAATCATGTCACAGGTCAGTTGTAACGTGATTTGCTTATGGAAGACATATGCTGCAACTGTTATGAATGAGAATCCTAGTATGACCATTTCTTTCAATGAAATGGTTACATTTGTATACACTGCTGCTGAGATGGTTATACAGGTATACAAATGTAACCATTTCATTGACAGAAANGNTTATACTACNATACTGANTCATAAGCTGCAGCGTTGTCTCCATAAGCAAATCACCTTAGAATTGACCTGTAAAGTGATTACTAATGGAGGCATATGCTGCTGCTGACCAAAAACACAGAATTTTTTTTTAAAAAAAATCCCCATTGACTTATATTGCATCTCACACCTCTTGGAGGTGTGAGAAAAAAACTGGTCATGACTAGTTTTTCGTGCCTAATTTAAAACAATTGAATTTCGTCTTTTTTTTCATGCAGATTTTTTTATGATAATTAGCAAAAAACGCAATATTTTTTCACTTCGCGCACAATTGTATCGTCCTCAAAGGATGGGGAAATTTTGTCTATTCCAAAATTTTGCATAATTTTTACAATAATAAATATGAAGGTTTTATACCATCATTAATTCAGTAAAATAAATTTAGATCATTCCTCTTTTATTTCTCCTTTCTTAACATGTCTTATTTAATAACATGTAAAAACTGTCGTAGTCTAAAAAACTGATAATCTATAAGTATGTTTAAATAAATGTCAATGAATATTAGTAATAATAAAGAAAAATAAATAATTCCCTAATAATTATATGACAATCATCTTTTTCTTGCTTCTTTATTTTTTTCTGCTTCCAAGTAAGTTCAGTTATATTAATAATGAATTTTATTTCTGCAATTTCCTCAAACATTCCATGATCTACAGTACACTACATCAGCTGGCAATGGGGGACATGCTTAGCTTCCACTTAAGCTTATACTTAGACTTGTTTTTCTCTAGATTCCTGCTTGTGTTCTTCACATTCTTAAGAAATGACATCTATGAAATCTATGTAGAATACAGCTTTCTGCTATAGGCATGTATAGGGATCCAAAGCAAACGACTATAGTTATCCTACAATGCAGTGTATTTAGAGAGACAGACTCCTTGGCCTAAATTTACTAAACTGCGGGATTGAAAAAGTGGGGATGTTGCCGATAGCAACCAATAATTTCAAATTCTCTTTCTCCAGTATGTAAAAATCAGCTGAGAGCTTGAACCTGAATCCCCACTTTTCCAATACCATAGTATACAAAATGTAGGCCCTTGTCTGGGAACCACTGCAGAGCGTTATTAACAAGATGCCCTAAACTTAAAGAGGGAGGCCGGTGAGTGCAGTTTGGTCCAAATTATTAGAATATATTTTCCTCAGTAAAATGCACAGTTTCTACTGTGTGTGTGTGTGTGTGTAGTATGTGGTTTGAAGCTTCCTTTACAGAAACTCTGTATTAACATGCATTAAAGTATGCTGCATTGCATTTCCTTACATATATGTGTTATTCAGATCTTTTCTGATTTTTCACTTTAGTGGCCTAGTCTAAATGAACTCTGCATATTAGTACAGATATTAATGCACTAATGTATGCCTTTTTGCTTTTCTTTAAAAACTGTACATGTGCTATTTTTCTCTATTGTTTTTCATTTTAGTACCCTTATGAATTTAATTAAATGGAATAAAAGTGAAAAAATAAAAAAGACAATTGTAAATTCCAATTATTAAATAAAACTCTCTTATTATATTATATTATTATATTAAAGATCTGTTTGCTGTCTGAAAACTGGCAATATATTCTAACATAGGAAAAAATAACCAAAAAGAAATGAGTATATATCAATTATTGCAAAAACTGTTGTAGCATAACGATAATCTATAAGTCATTTTTTATGATTTTTCTTTAAAAAATACACAAAATAAATAGCATTCTTTTATAGAAACTTTTTATTAAACAACATCACATTAATACGAGCATTATATAGCAGTATATAGATAAGCATATCACATGTACAAAGCACAAGTATCTCATTAGTAAGAGGGAAAAAATAGATCCAGGGGAAGGGCAGGATTATCCACAAGGCCACCTAGGCGCCTGCTTAGGGCCTGGAGGTCCAGGGGGCCCGAAGTTGCTTAAAACCAAGTCCTGTTTTAAACAAAAATGTAATTTTTTTTAAAAATGGAGCTGTGGTGCCTCTCTAAAACTATTCCGTCAGTTATATATATTCTCTAGAATTACATTAGGTTATCAGTAAAAATGGGAGGATCACTGGCAATAATGCGGCTCAGGTACCAGGATGTATCCTAAAAACTTGATTAAATACTATGTTAATAGATAGGGGTAAACAAGAGATATAAGTTTCCCACGCAGGGATACATTTTCCAAATTGCAATTCTTTGTCCAGAAGTGCCTCTATTCCATCCTGAATATATAAAACTATTTTACCACTTTACAGTTACCAGTTACAATTTTGACCAGTACCCACCCAGTGTTGTAGGATGGTTTTCTTCCCAGACGGGTGGATAGCCAATAGAATTTTTTTGGAGCATATAAGAAATTATATCTCCGGAAGCCTGGAAACTACCTTTGTGAGTTGCTTATAAATATTAGTTAAATTAGTTAGTAAATTATTATTTTGCAATTTTGCTTTACTATTAAATATTAGATATTAGAAGGGAAAAGAGGGGAGGGGAGCCCAAACACCCTTTTACACTGGCAAATGAGTCAGGTAGAATAACACCCCTTAATACCAACCCCTTTTACATCCTTTTACAGTTGTCAAATTACAAGCCCCAAAATGCTTTGGTTTGGGGATCCACAGGTTGCCTATCCCTGCACTAGAGCATTGCTTTACCCCAGTATACCACCCTTTCTATGTAAAACAACGCACACCAGCATGCTTATATACATAGACATAATGAATACCTGGCAAAGCATGCTGGATTTTAACAGATATTCTTTAGTACATGAGACATAAATTGCATGTGAATCTGAAAAATCATTCCATGGGGCTCCTGCAAACAAATCTTCATTTCTCCTACTGTAAAGCTGTAAGTGAATATTACTTATAGTGATATTAATATAACAAGCAAAGCAATTACATTTCAGCCTGTGGGCAATCCAGATTGATTACTATAATCAATATTTTCATTATTCTTTAACAATGGAACCAGAACATGTGACATGATAATGACCACTTACAGTGTGTGTAAAGGGAGATCACTCCCCTCACATGCAAAGCCCAGGGTAGTCATCATACAACCTCTGCCTTCCAGAAGACCTCGGAAGTCAGAAAAATAAGACACCGTACAGACTTGATATAAAAATGTCATGAGGGGAGGGTGGGATAACTATCAGTGTTTTAATATAGTCACCCTTACTGTATAATTTCAATACATCCCCCCCACCCCCATTACATGATGTAACCAGGTGGCCCCTTCCTGAACCTATCTTACATTAGTCTGAATCCTGAGGAACTGGATGTTGTGCATGCTGTCAAAGTTATAATAAGCAAACATAAGTAATAATAACAACACATAAAAAAAGAGAAAACATAAAGTAAAAGAAATTGTTAATTAGACATTATAAGACATTTGCATTTGAAATGCTTACAATTTAACTCAAACCTATTATTCCAGTCATAAATTCAATGTTTTATTATGATAATATTGCTGAAATATAGGCACTTGTGTTCAAGAGTTTAATGCGACACTCGTGAGACATGCAGCTTTTTTCATATGTCTAAATATACAAAGATTTAGAAATCTATGTAAGGCATAAGTCATATTTGGTGATTTTTTTCTTTATATATATATATATATATATATATATATATATATATATATATGTCTCTGTTTCGGCACTCAGTGAAATAATTTATGAACTCATTTGTTATAAATGCAAGGGTAGGTGCCTTCGCCCAATCTGTGGTGTTTGAATACTCACTGCAGATCCAATGTATATGATTCACATGCGCGGCACTCCAATAAATCACTCTCAGTCACCTAGTGGGTCCAACGTTTCAGTCTTTTATGACTTTCCTCAGGGACATCAACCAAACAATGTGCAAACATTTACTTATATACATAAAAAAAATTACATGTGACTTACCCCCCAGCTGTATCCCATCACCGTCCCTGCGCGTCCTGGCGTGGGCCACGGCTTCCTGCTCGTACCTCGCACCCTGTTTGCCGGAGGTGGCGTAGCAGTACTCGCCGGGCCGTTGCTATGGCGACGCGTCTCACCCGTCAGTGAACTATGTAGAATTAAAAATTCCTTCAACTTGTATTCTAGTGTTATTTAACAAGGGTCAGCCCCATAGAGATGCTAGCTGTTATTGTTAGTCTGGAGTGGTTATGACAGAAATAAAGAAATAGTATGTGAATGTATGAGCGAATCTATAATGCCGTTGATACTCCTCTGTATGATGGTTAGACTTATATAGAGTATATTACTAAGTGGAAGACCGCAAGGAAACTACTATTGTATTATGTACATGTACTTTGAGGACAGACTTACATAGCGGTACTCGCCGGACCGTTGCTATGGCAGCGTGTCTCCCCCATCATTGAGCTATGTGTATTTGTAAATGCTTTCAATTTGAATACTAGTTATTAGACTCCTCAAAATCAGCCTAATACCAGCTGTTATCATCAGATCTAGGATAGTTATAGATGGTGGTTATATTACCAATAAAGGAGTAATATATGAAGATATAAATGTGTCTATAATGCTACTGAGACTCCAGTGCTGTTTAAGTTTATATAGTGTATGTTCCAAGGTGGAAAACCATGAGGGATCCACTGTTATATTATTTACATATGCTTTGAAGAAAAACCTAGATAATAAATGCTGAATAGAAGTATGAGCTTGGATAATATGTAATGGCGGAGCGGTGGAGTGCCATACGTTCCTTAAACTGGCGGGTGGTTTTGCCTATGTAGCAGAGGCCGCAAGGGCATGTTATCATATAAATTACAAATTTTGAAGTACACGTGAGATGGTGTCTGATGAAATATTTTTTATTCGTATGAGGATCAGTGAAAAATGATCCGATTATCATATGTCTGCAGGTAATACAATTAATGCATTTGAAGCATCCCAATTTTTGTGTGGATATAACTGGTACACTAATGTCTGTCTCAGGGCTCGAAGTGGGGGTGTATACGGGGGTATGCCATACCGGCACTTCTCCCACTGATGTAATGGAAACATTTCAAATCTCCATTGACTTCCATTATTTCCTATGTCTCCATACCCCCACTTCTGAATGTCCATACCCCCACTTCTAAATTTCCACTTCGACCACTGGTCTGTCTTGACAAGTCGATCCCTTAGGTTACGTCCCCTTCTATATGCCGGCATAAGTTTTTTATTCTTAAAGTTGGGGAGCTCAGGATCCGTTTGTAAGATAGGCCACATTTGTTTGGCTATTTTACTCTGTTTATCGCTTAAAGTATTATAGGTGGTCACCCATGGGATGATAGTATCCTCTTTTTTAGTGTTTTTTTTATGCATTGTTACTTCTCGTGGTATTTTGAGTACTATTTGTTGTGCTGCTTTAAATAATTTTCTGTCATATCCTCGACTTTGAAATATTTTTGTCATTGTTTCCATGTATTGATCTCTTTCTTCAGTGTTACTAGTGATAAGATGAACACGTAGATATTGAGAAAATGGCAATCCTCGTATTAAGGCTGGCGGGTATTGTGAACAGGCTAATAACATATTATTTTTATCTGTAGGTTTTTGATAAATTGCCGTTTTTAAAGTGCCCTCTTGTTTTGTGATTGTAACGTCCAAATAATTTATAGTAGTATCGCTACATTCATAAGTGAACCGTATAGGTGATTCAATTCTGTTTAATTTATCCAAAAATGCTTGAAACTCGATGGTTGTTCCACTCCAAAAGATACATAAGTCGTCAATGTAGCGTGAAAAAAATTTACAATGTTGTGAAAATTCTGGATCTGCGTATAGCCACGTTTCTTCATATAGGCGCATGTAAAGGTTATCAAATGACGGGGCTACGCTAGAACCCATAGCACATCCGGTAAGTTGGAGGTAGAACAGAGAGTTGAAGTAAAAATAATTTCTTTTGAGCGTAAGCTCCAATAGTTTCATAAAAAACTTTGGTTCCGGTCCTGTGTATAGATCATTATCTGTAATATATTTATGTACCGCTTGTAACCCTTGTTCATGAGGTATACAGGTGTATAAGCTCTGTACATCCATGGTTGACATTAATATATCCTGTACTGGAAAATTAAAGTTGTGTATCTTTGTGAGAAACATTGTTGTGTCTTGTATATATGATCTTCCGCTTTGTACTATGGGTTGTAAGTAGTAATCGAGCATTACTGCCACCTTTTGGTATAAAGAACCCCTTGCGGAGATTATTGGTCTTCCAGGGGGGGATTGTAGTGACTTATGGATCTTTGGTACCGTGTATAGCTGCAGTGTTATGGGGTAAGCTGTGGTTAGGTATCCTGCCATGTCTGCTGTAATAATTTGTTCTTGTTTTGCTCGCTCTATGATTGAATCCAATTCCTGTTTGTATTCCTTAATCGGATTTCTTGGCAATTTGCAGTATACTGATGTATCTGATAGCTGTCTATCAATTTCTTGTTGGTATTTGTCTCGATCCTGAATCACCAGGGCTCCCCCCTTGTCTACCGGTCGTATGATTATGGACTTGTCTTTTTCCAAGATGCTTAATGCTTTATACTCCTCTACCGTTTTTCTTCTTATTTGTCTCCTCCCTTATCTCTGTTTGTTGGTCCAGTATTCTAGTATATGTCTTAATAGCGGCATTTTGTGAAACAGGGTCAAAGTTGGTCGAAATTTATTGATTTCCTTATGGTCTTTATTGGGTTCTTCCTTGAAATATTCTCTAAGTCGCAGCTGTCGGGCTAGTCGTGCTGTGTCTATTCTCCATTGTAAATTTTTGTGTGGGCACAAAAGAGAGACCTTTATTTAAAACTCTTGTTTCAGCCGGAGTCAGTGTACGTTTGGAAATATTAACTATTAAGCTTTCTGTGAGTTTGTTGCCTCCCCTCCTCCACTGGCCTCCCCGACGTGTGCTCTTTTTGTCGATGTTTGTTGTTCGTTTTGAGCCCGTGTTTGCATGCCTCTCGTGGTTTCTTGGCTGTTACGTTTTTTGAACGTGTTACTGTATCACTGTCATCACTCTCCGTATAGTTGGAGCTTCCTCTATCTGTATTAATTGGTCTGCCTCTTCTGAAGCGTCTCACTTGTGGCTGCTGTGTTGTGTTATCAGTGGTAGTTAGCCATCTGTACACATTCATTGTTTGGTAATCTTTGTATACAATATCCTTTTTATTTTTCTTATATTTAATGATCTCCTATAGGATTCAATATTTTGTTGTAACTTAGTGTTCCAATCTTGTGTTTTATCCATATCAAGTTGTTGTTTTTTTGTTGATTCGAAGATCTTTAGTTTATCTTGTATTTTCTGTAATTATACTTTGGCTTCACTGATAACTAGCAGCATGAGATCAAAAGAACATTTGTTCAAAATCGAAATCCATTTCTTGCAAAAATCTGGATTATACTTCCCTATTGTGGGAGTGTTGCGTATACGGAAACCCTGCGGTATCTTGCGCTCTCTATAATAGTCAGATATCGTGATTCCATGATAGGTGAAATCTATCTCCTTCTTACAGAGACTTCCCCTCCACTTTGAGTAAGGTTTGTTTTAAATAGGATTTGTTCCGCATCTGAATCGGAGTATGAAAACAATTCATCCAAAGGATGAATATTGCAGAGTACTGAAATATGGTTAAATGTCATTGACCTGGTAGATCCCCACATCCCCCTTTTATCTACTGATGGTACTCGCGTAGACCTGGATCCGGTATTAAAATATTCTAAGAGGATTTGAGTTACGGTTACATATTATCTCTGCATTTCTGTAGCCGTTCACAATAGATGAGTAATCTTTGCATACAACTGCTGTGTACTTTTATCTGTAATCTTTCTGTTGCTTTTCTCTTTCTGGCGGCATTGGGTTTGATTTGGGGTCACTGTTTATTAATAGTTTACTATATGTATTGTACTGCTCAACATCATTTGCAGAACTGTGACAGCTGTATGGTTATTGCCATTGTACCACTGTACTTTTGTGTGTAGGGAATGATCTCCTGTTTCACAATATGTTTCAATAAAAATGGTTTATGAAAAACAAAAAAATGTTCTAGGTGGCTCAGACTACTGCTTTGTATGAGTCTTCTGCTACTGACTGTATTGAAATAAAATGGAATAATTAGTTTAATTCTACAGGTATATGTTTATCTGTAAGAGGATTAAATGTAAAATGCACAATAATAAGGTACATCTACTATAACAATATTGTTCTAGTGGAAATTGGTGCTGATAAATGGGTTATGAACGGGTGCCCCATCTTTGGCGCAATTCACTAGAACAATATGGTTCTAGTGGTGCCCAGTGGCTGGTGACAGGCACCAGAAAGGTGCCCAACTGTTCCCCCACTCTTCCAGTGCTTCCTCAGCTGCTGAAGAGGAAGATATATTATAGATGAAAGGCGCATGCATGCATAAAGAACATGCTCTGTTGGGGTGAGGAAGTGTAGGCATTCACCTAAGGCTGACGGATGTCCGGGATCAAATTTGTCATCTAATCATTTAACCCCTTCCGACCCTGCGCCGTACATATATGGTCCGTAAGGACGAGCGCCGTACATGTACGGCGCTCGTTTAACTGTCACTCATTTAACTGTCACTCCCGTGGCATCCTGATACAAAAGCTGGCATGGTAATCATGACAGTTAATATGTTCAGCTTTTGTGAATGAAACTAATGAAACTAAAAATTGATTTTCACATTAGTTTCATTCACGATAGCCCGCATATTAACTGCCGTGAGTACTATGCCAACTTTTGATTAATCAAAACCTGTAAAAAAAAATTGTAAATGATAAAAAAAATTAAAGGTTAATCTCCGCCTGCCCTGACAAGAAAAATTATCACGCAACATAAAATCAGTGGGGTCAAACTGCTCACTGTACTTGTATATGATTTCCTTGAGGAGTGTAGTTTATAATATTGTATTACTTGTTGGGGGATTTTACTCTATTGATACAACCGGTGACTCTGCAAATGCAACATGGCGCACTAAAACCATTCCAGCTGAATCTGCGCAAAAAAAGTTAAATGACGCTCTTTCACTTCTGACCCCTGTGGTGTACCCAAATAGCGTTTTACTCATGGTTAACATCTGTCCTGGTTAACATTTGTCTAGAATAAACATGGAAAATTTGCAAAAAAATTGGAAATTTTAAAATATTACCCTCACATTGCTTTAATTCTTATTAAAGACCTAAAGGGTTAATAAACTTCCAGAGTGCTGTTTTGGATAGTTTGAGGGGTGCAGTTTTCTAAATGGGGTCATTTTTGGGGGTGTCTATCACACAGGCCGCTCAAAGTGACATCCAACGTGAATTGGCCCCTAAATTTTTGAAACTTTCAAATTTTCCTAAAATTACAAAAAATTGCTACTAAGTTTATGAGCCGCCTACCGCCCTAAAAAAGTTAATGGTGGTTTAAAGAATGATCGCAACAGAAAATAGACATATTGAAATTATTATTTAGTAACAATTTTGTGCGGTATGAGTATCTGTGATACAAGCAAAAATTGTAACATTTTGAAAATGGCTAAAGTTTCGCATTTTACATGACATTTGCGCATTTTTCATGAAAAAATACAGACAGTGTCAACCAAAATTTACCACTAACTTAAAGTACAATGTGTCACGAAAAAACAATCTCAGAATCAGTTGGATACGTTAAATTATTAAAAAGTTATTACCACATAAAGTAACACATGGGCTTGGTCATGTGGGACCAAATAGGCTGCGTCCTAAAGGGGTTAATGAAGCAACCTATTAAAAAAAAATAAAGACATTCTAGGGCCCCTCTCTTTTTTCTACTCTACCTCCACTGGGTTGCTAACGTCTTTATTACCACAATTCAAACTGATTCTATATACTTCCTTTTACTGACCTTCAGGTGTTTTGTATAACGTGCACTGGCACTCACTATCATTGGGGAATACCCTGTGTCAGTGCACAGCTTCATAGTTACAGTAAAGCTATACACATTATGTTGCGTAGCAATGGGATAAGCCACAAACTAAAAGTTACTAACAGACTCCAATGTGTAAACTTTTGGAAGGGTGCTGTAAGGTAAGGGGTGGTTGATATTGCAAAGAACGTTTTACCATATTTTGTGATTTTTTTTTTCAGATATTTTAAGCATAAAATCCTTTTAAAAATAAACTCTATGAAATAAAGTGATGGGAAATGTACAACACATACTCATACACATCACCAAATTCATCTCCACTCCTAAGATGACCAGATCCAGAGCTACATGACAATGAAGAGCGTGCATGTGTGCGGGAAGAGTGATCTCCCCTGTCACTCCCATCTCTTGTGCGGTAATCAGCGTTTACATTACTATAACCCTGTCATAATTGACTTGTACGGATCAGCAGTGATCCACACAAATCCCTGCCCACCTAGTATAATTTAGGTGGTATTATTGTGGGGGGGATATAAATACATTTACACATTGTCCAAAGCTTTGAATTAAAAGTCATGGCATTGTACAGACATTGGACTGCATCCAAAAGCAATGCACTTGGAGCTCCAATCACAGGATTCTACCGTAATGTTTCTTTACTCTACCTGCATCACAATTCTTAACAAAGAGGTCTATTAAAAAAGCAGAGAAGCTGCCAAAATATGAAGCAAACAGCTGCCTGCATCATATTTTAGCTGTTTCTCCGCACATTGATTTTGATATAACTTACCTGGGCTCCTCAGCGATACTTCTTCACAATAACAGTGCTGCCCCTTTAAGTTGTTATGTAAGCGAGATATTTGTCGTATTTAAAAAGATTTCGTGTCCCTTGATGCTCCTCGCTGGCCAGTCATAGTCCTCTCATGCTGGCGCTCCTGTTCTGATCAGCAACGGTCCAGACTTTAAACTTCCTCCTCCAGCTGTCATTGGCTCTCCCCTGTCCCCCTAAGTCCTCCTTATGTTTTCATGTCTCTGTAGCATGCGGCTATGCTGTATGTGGCAGTGTAAAGTGTAACAGGGAAGGTAGTGGTTGTGGTGAGAGTCAGACATTCTAAAAACATTATAAAATCAATTACTAATCTCTGACATTTTTTATAATCCCTGCGTGCCGCTCACCACCACAGTGGTAACAGCTCTATATGTGAAAAAAATATTACATATATAATATTATATACTACATATATTTTACATAATATTATAATAATACATACCAAGGAGAGGAGCTGGGCATGTGCAGAGTTCTCTGCCCACATGTTCATCTTTTGATCCGGCTCCCGGGATTGAGCAGGCTCGCGAGTGATTGCAGATCTTGTAAGTATTATTAAATATTGAACTTAACAAAGTCTGCATCTTCACGAGTAGTAATAATCCTGGCTTCATAGAACAATTTTTTGTACTAGGACCCGCAAAAACCCAGGGCCACCCCTGGCTATGTCCAGGATAATTACCATACTACCCTCCTCCCTCCATGTGTGCAGCGGGTATAAACCCCCCTGCCTCCCAGATATATGGAAGTCTGTGGTAGCAGCAATACAGACATGTACTGCAGAAAATTCTAACATTTGGATCCGGTCCATTGTTTTTATTAAGTCTCACTTTAATGTGACAAATG
Source organism: Platyplectrum ornatum (assembly GCA_016617825.1). Classification (NCBI taxonomy): domain Eukaryota; kingdom Metazoa; phylum Chordata; class Amphibia; order Anura; family Limnodynastidae; genus Platyplectrum; species Platyplectrum ornatum. The sequence goes on along the minus strand of JABWIB010002508.1, from coordinate 9,992 downwards.
GCTCTTAATAAGTTAAAAATATAGTTACTGTGCTGAATGTCAGCAAACATAACTTAACTTAATGCTTCTATCTCACCAAACTAAAATGTATTCAAATATTCCAGCAACCTTTGTATTTATTAAGCCTAACACTGGCAATCTGTTTGTAATTATTTGTTTGTTGACCATAGTGACATATGTTTCAATCATCCCTATTATAGATTAGACCCAAATCCAGATTTCCAGCTATCCAAGGACACGATGATCAATGCACACTTCTAAGATCTATTATCCTACATCAGTAAATGCAATTGTTGTGCTAGAAGAAAAACTCTATGTACTGTTATGAAAGTTTTAATTTGATTTGTTGGTCAACAATTTAGGATTTTGTTTATTTCTTTGTTTTTTTTAATCTATCCAAATGTTTCTTACGTGTGTTAGCATACAGCCTGCAAAGTGATTATATTGTACATCGTGATTTATGATACTACTTGTTTTGGGCTAATTTGGAATTCTGAATAATGGGTGTCATTTATCACAACAATTGGTGAATTGCAGAGGGTTTGCTAATCTCTAAATAATATACTTTTATTACATTTGTACTTTCTTTCGGACATAAAGAATTGCACATGAAATTGATGGTTCTACCATATATCTACAATAAAGTAAAATCATAGTTCTGGAAAATATACCATAGATTGGAATAACTGGAATGGATCCAGAATTATGTACAGGCCATTTCTTATGTGTTAACTACATACAAGGGGCAGGGCATGCAAATGACCGGAAAGTGCATTACAATAACTTTATGCACTGATCTGCTTTGTAAATGAGTTAAGGTAGCCTTCAGGACATTTAAGTGTCTTGAAGGTTCATATGCACTAGGGGGATGCAGATGGAACTCCCCACTCACTTGAAGCTACAGATCTGGATTTAGTTCAATATGCTTTATGTCATGTTTCTTTCGGGGACTGTTTTTTGTGCATATGTAAATGTATATACAAAGGCACTTGTTAACAAGGGACAACATGGGTGCACATGCTATTATGGAAATGATGTAAATGCAGGTTAGTGTGGGATGAGTACAGCAATTAAAACACAGTTATGCATGTCTTATAACTAATGTGGAATACTCTCAGGTTCACTTTAAAAGTCTGTATAGGACAGGGTGCAGTTAGCAGACCCTTAATCATTTTTACATACATCTTACTCCCATTAACACATGCACTCAACCTGTCCTGTCAAGGACACAGATCCGTAGTGTAAGCATAGTGTGTATGATTTGCATCTACAAAACTTTGTTTTTCAGTGCTTGTGATATATTACAGAAGTTTGTATCTGGTCATTATTAACTAATCATGTGATATTTCCCTTAAGTGTTATATTATTGTATTGTTGTATTATTAAGTATTGTTATTAAATGCAACATACACAGCTTATCAGAAACATTTAAAATGTCTCACAACACAAAATCTAAGCCCTTGAATATTATGGTAATGAATATGCTTTATAATTGACATGGAAAAATGGTGACCTTTGTTTGTAGAAGGAAAGGATCAAATAGTACTTCATCTTCATGAACTACTGTAAAAAAAGAAGAGAAGGTTATTTGCAAAGGTAACATAAATAAGAGCAAGACATGCAGAAATCTGTGAATGCTCCACTCAAGCAAATAAAAAGACCAAGATATGGTCTGTTACTTCCAGCATGAAAAAGTCTGCTTTAAAAATACTTTGACACCTTTGACACCTTTCTATGCACATAATTTCAGCAATAGCACCTACTGATTGGGAAATTTCCATTTCAGCAAGTGATTGGCAGCAACAGAACATTTCTACCAGCCTCTTTGAGTTGATGAGAAAATACAAGCATTCAGTGTGAACAGACAGATATAGAAAAATACATAACAAACATTATTTATGGAGGTGCACCCTATATTATTTATATATATATATATATATATATATATATATATATATATATATATATATAAATAATCTCAATGAAACAAATATCAGGTAAAAGAAAGTTATCACTGGAAAAGACAGGGTTCAGAACAGTTAAGTCAAAGCCAAGGTTTAGGTACCAAACAGGATAAAGGTACAGGAAATGGGCAAGATAGGTTATTAGTATAGGTACTGGCAACACAGGTACCAGGATACAAGGTATAAGTTTTAAAAAAAACAACACAGGATACACAAACCACCATAATGCAGTAAAAGTACAGTCACTGACATTCACCCAACAGGGTTCATGTGCCAGTCTAAGTGCTAATATTTCAGAGTAAAGCACTGGAGCACTAAATCGATCGGCTGCCAATACTGATGTGTGTGTGGTATGTGTGTGTGATTGAAGACATGAAGCAGAGAAGAAACAGAAGCGAAACAAGACAAAATTAGGTGAGTAAATAAGGGAGGAGGAATGAAGAGACGAAAGAACGGAATTAAGCTCTGCATAAAAGCCTTAAGAAACAATGGAGTATGGACTAAAGAAACAAAGCAGAGATAGGTGTATAGAGAAAGAACATTGGTGAGATGGGAATTGATGAAACAGCGGTGAGAGAGTTATAATAGAGAGAAACAGAAAGAGAAAGGTATGACTATTAAATATAAATAGTTTACAGTTATTAACAGTTCTATACTCTCTATACTCACACAGTTCCCACAGGACACACAAATGAACAATAAAAAAGAAGTGCCTGGAATACAGAAAACATATATAAAACAATGCATTATATAAAATAAACACAAATAGCAGATAAACTATCCACCAGTGATACAATTAGTAAAATGTTAAATGTAAATACAAATGCACTAAAATTGTACATCTATTAAAAATGTGTTATAGATAGTAGTATATGATAACCATAATATACAAATAATACTTTAGCTCATATTAAGGGTCGCAATCATTTAGGGGTCACTTAAATATCCTTGATGATAACATTAAATTAATCAGAAATACGCTCTATATATTGTTAATGTAGTAAATGACTATACTAGCTGCAAATGTCTGGTTTGTAATGGATTAACTACATAGGTGTATAGAGGCCAATTTCCAGCAGTCATCACTCTAGTGTTCTAACGGTACATTGTGTTTGCTAATCGTGTTAGAAAACGAATGGATGATTAGAATACTCTTGAAAACCCTTGTGCAATTATGTTTGTACAGCTGAAAGTGGATTTGCTTGTTAGAGAAGCTATAGAACTGGCCTTACTTTAAGCTAGTTGAGTATCAGGAGCATTACATTTGTGGATTAAATTATAAGCTACAATGGTGGGTACTAGTCTCTTCTGAGAACAGCACAAACATGTTCTAACAAGAGCAGAAAGAGAAGTGAGAGGTCCACTGACCAAGAACCCAACCTGTATCCTAATCCATAACCTAAACTTTCCCTCCCCACAGCCTAACCCTTACCCCTCCCCATATCCAAACCCTAACCCTAAAATGTTCATAGTAAATACATTTTTGGATAGAGACAAAATTCAGTTATAAAATGTTGTTTTCAAACCAACAAATCTCTTGTATCTTTTGTCTATCTCAAATAATGTGTTATGATTTTTTTCTGAACTATCCATATTCTATATATTTGAAATAATTCTCTTACAGCTGTATCCTTGACTGTACATTATTCTGTATTATCCTAATTTCTTAAGTCTTCCAAAATATCAGAAGCTTGCCTAGTGAAGTCAGTATATGGTATTTAAGAGCTTGAGCTTTGTATTACAATTTGCAATTACAGCATCTGACTTACAATAGACTTATCAAATGAACACGACATACTAATTTGCACTACTTATGAAATAGTTGCAAATGTCATACAAAATTCACAAGGAGGGACATTACCAGAATACATAAAAGTATATAAAAAGCATTACTAAATCTAAAAAGCTTAAAATGTCATAGCATTGAATAACATGTTGGGAAAAAAATACTTTTCTACAGCATGTCAAATGTAAAACATGAATTGTCTGTAAAGAATAATATATACCAAAATCTGTGATTAATACCTGTAGTAAAAAAAAATATATAAAAAAAATTTAGAAAATACTATTTATTACATATACTGTAATATAAAAATAGTATACATTGTTTTGAGGGAGGGCATATTTTTTATGCAGTACAGTCTACACAACAGATGATAATCTAGATCCAGACTTGACCTCCAAAAGCTGCACGAGATAGGCAGGTATCTTTGCTGACAGTGCTCAGATGTTCCGTATGCTAGACCAGGGGTTCGCAAACTATTTTGACTGGGACCCCATCTGACAAAAAAAATTTGTACACGACCCCAGCCAGTTTCCGCTGAACAATACCCGTATATATTTATAAATCACACACTGATGATATTTTTCACCAAGACATCAGATTATAGTTTTAAATAGCGATAAGTATATGTTTAAAAGGGTTTGAAAGTTCCCCTTTAATCCTTTGGACATTGCATTATATGTGCATTGTGACAACTGGCAATTCTATGTGACAAATGAATGAGGGAACTGGTTCAGTGCAGCAGTCTAGGCGGCTGTTGGCATTTATCACAGTGTCACTTCCGGTCCCATAGTGCTGGGCCTGCAGCTGGGCGATGGTCTCTCTGAAGAAGTCACGACCCCATACAAATGTGGGTGCGACCCACTTTGGGGTCCCGACCCACAGTTTGAGAACCGTGGTGCTAGAGTATCCATCCAACTGGGAAGTCTTTCTCCCCTGCACACCTTAATTACACTGCTGATTATTTCAATTTTAGAATAGAAATATTGAGTTACATAATATGTTCTGATTGGGGTATTATTAATTAGTTAGCATTAAGATAATTATGAAACACTATCAAGATTTGCAGGTTATGTTAAACTAAATAGGTCTTATATTAAAGAGAAAATAAACATTCTAACCAACTGTATTGTAAGCAGAAAAAAGAACATTGCCAGATAACTTAAAGTAATACTGTATGAGAATAAAGCAATAGATTCATTACAAGCCCAGTAACAGTTCTGCTGATTTATTAAGTAAGGTTTTGGACAAAGACAAAATGAACCCGAACTTAAATCATGAAATTATCTGGAAGCTATTCATTTACCAACAAGCAGTTTTACTGCATGGCTGTGTGTTTCAAAACAATATGTGTCTTACCGTAGTATATCTAGAGTTCCCTAAGCACCTATCAATATAGTGTAAACCTGTCATTATAATGAAAGTTGTATTAATAAAATTACCATTCCATAGGCGTATGCCTAATATATTCAGATTTTCTTTGAAATGGAAATGTATTACGGGGAATCTTGCTAGCCTTCCATTACTTAAACTGTGTTCCTGTCAAAATGGTCATATCTGTGTCATTATCTGGCCTGTAATGGTTAGGAATCAATATATTAAATCTTCTTTTAAACAATAATTGAATTCACATTGGCATATATGCACTTGCTATGTTCAGGGAATAAAGTATAGATTCATTTCAGATCTAGAGATAGCACACTGCAAAATGATGTGAACATAGTTTATAAATAATTTACAGCTTTGTCCCTGGGCAGTGGAAAAGGGGATTATATCCTTATGCATTAGTGACAGTACAGATAATGAACTGCATGTTGTTCAAAACAGCTGTTATTTCCAATAGCTTTTGAGTGATATGTCTTGCACTTGTACAACTAGTGGTATGCAGAACCCTTTCTGGGTTACTCGAGCGACTGGGCAAGGTTGTAAGAATTGCAGAAGCTGGCAAACCATACGCTTACAAAGGAATAAAAAAAAGTTTTGCTATATTGAAAATTATGTAAGACAAATACAGGATATATAAAAAAAAAACATTGAATACAATATACAATGTAATCCTAAATTAAAACTATAAAGAGGACATTGAAGAGAGAGAGAGACAGAGATTAAATATGTCACAGTTTCAACATACTGCTGAGCTAGACTCAATCGTTCACCATGAAACCCTAATGTTACAAGACTGTATAATAGGGCAACTGAGTCTGACTGATTACCAGCTGTTAACTGGTGCACCTGATGGTGGTGACAGACTTAACTGCTATTCCCAAGCCCTGGCAACTTTCCTGGGTTAGTGGCTGCGGTACAGTCAACACTTTACCGCAGCCATTTAGGATGAAGTACAGTACAGGTAATGCAAAAAATACAGATATCAGACCCATGTGCAGATGGAATAACATGGCTGCCATGAAGAGATGGAAAATGCAGTGGTCAGAGAAGTAATGCAGATGAGCATACAAGCATATAAACTACAGCATTGTAAATAACTGTTAGAGCAGGGGACATAGCGAAAATGAAGATAAGACAGGCAGGGATTAAGTCCAAGAATGACATGCACTTACCAGGATCTAGCTGGCAAGCCCCCAGAAGAGGCCCATAAGTAATGTCCTGCCCTTAAAAAGAGGTTTGGTTTCAGTTCAATGAACTCTGGATAACCTGCCAAATAAGAAATCGGGCAACAAAACCATATGCTACTTAGGGCAACCCCAGGAAACTGGTATTGAGGGGGCTTCAGGTCCAAATGCAAGTCAGCACCTTGCAATCCTAACTCCTATGTGTACCACTTACGTAACATGGACGAGACTTTAGATGCCAGGACATAACCATGAAATTTGTGCAACAGCTTCATGTAAAATTGAGATGGTGCAGAAAAGAGGAATGAATGAGTAACCAAGCCCTTACTGTAAGTAACATACACCCCAACTACCAGCATGACCGTCCAGATCAAGAGAATTTACACCTGTTCTGTAAGTCTGTTGCGTAATGCTGGGTTTCAGTAGAATGCAAAATCCAATATCCCTTGATATTGGATTTTTGATAGTTACTTTTAAACATATATTGTTCAGTCAACTGAGTCAAATGAATCGACAATATGTTAGGAAATTGTAATTGTGAAATGTATAAAATATATCCATCTACAGGCATTTATAACTCATCAACATTTATGACAAGTAAATAAATGTAGAAATGATATAGTGTCATAGTGGATTTGCAGTTTTAGTTCTTATATCATTCCACTTTCTTGTACTTTGAGTGAATTCTTCCGCTGCAGACATTATCGGGATATAGTAGGATGCAGAGTTTGAAGACTTTTAAAACACTTTCATTGAGACACAGGTGTCACTGACACTTTCAAATAGTATTGTCTCCTTTGATTTTTTTATTTCTGAGATAAATTCTGAGGCAAGAATAAATACTGAAGAAAGTTGAAAGAGTATTTGTATAGCTAAGGCTGAACTCCAAATGTGCCTTTGAACCTCTATATTTTACAAATAGAAAAATAAAAGTTAATAAAAAAATGTAAGCTAAAGACTCAAATAAAAGACACCGGACAATGTGATCACTGTACACCGTACAATGACAAAAGGGGACATGTGTTTAACCCTATATGAATTTCTATAAATAAATTAATTTGTGTCACACATAGACCCTTTATTTTCTTGAATGTCTTCAGTGACATATTATAGTGGAATATGTATTTGAGAAATGGAAAGGAATTATACCAGGAAATGGTAATAAGCAGTGATCAAAGTTCTGGACAAACGGTCTTTCTTCTATTATCTATAATATTGAATAACCTCATATACTGTACTTTGTCAAATTTAATAAATACACATACAGACCAGTGCACGGAGTGGGCCGGTATTCACCAGTATGGTATACCGTCACATTTTCCCCCGCTAAGCCCCACCCCTTGTATAAGCCCAGGACCGGAGGGGAACATTCAGCAATTGTGGGCCTGGAGGATATGCACGGGAGCAGAGCTTAGCTCTGTTCCCCAACTTTAAAAAATCCACTTCAAGCCCTGATACAGACAATACATAAATAGAAATAATTGTTACACAACACCATTGGTATATGTGTGCAGTAAAAATGTGATACACTGAAAGGGGTAATGCAGGATTTAAGAAAAAAAATGCAAAGGCTTTCCATATAACCATAAATATATAATATTAATAAATAATTGTGCCCTAAATTCACATATTCAGGAACAGCTGTATCTTTCCCTAAGCTGAAGACTGGTAACAAAGGAATGAAGTATTATAGTGCATATGAATGTTATTATAAACTTTACTATCTGCCCTGTATATACTGTGAAGTATAATTCTCCTCTAGTATATTACAACTTTAACTGGAAAGTATTATTCTAGTATGAACAATGTAAATCACAAACATGTCTTGTACACAGCATGGTAGAGTTTTATTATCTATTATTATCTATTATTATCTTTTATTAACTAATACCCCGTTTAGATTGCCTAAAATCGCTGTCGTTTTCAGTGAAAACGCTGCCGTTCTTAAAGCAATCTAAACGCGCTGAAGCCGGCATGCCAGCTTCAGCGCGTATGAATGGAGGCGATTGGACTAAAAAGACATGTGATCATTACGATCACAGTCTTTTTAGGTCCCCTCCCCTTCTCGCAGGACGCCGGCTTCACTGTGAAGCTGGCGTTTCCTGTGTTGCTTTTAGCTGCGGCTTTTTTGGCCGCAGGCAATCTGAACGCAGCATAATAGGACAGATCTTATATGTGGGAAGATAGCTGCATGTGACAATGATAGCTGTCTGGAAGGAAATCTTAGAAATCTTATTTACTGCGGGACTGGAAAAGTGAAGCCCATAGCTACCAATGAGATTCTAGCTGACATTCTGGTCTTTGTCATATACCGTATATACTCGAGTATAAGCCGACCCGAATATAAGCCGAGGCACCTAATTTCACCTATTTTTAAACTGGGATAACTCATTGACATCATACAGGACAATGACTCAAGTATAAGCCGAGGGGGGCACTTTCAGCACAAAAAAATGTGCTGAAAAACTAGGCTTATACTCGAGTATATACAGTAACTCTCTGCTCACCTCACATATTTCACATTGGCTAAGAAAGCAGTACTCCAGAGCCAAAAAGGCAATTGCATACAGTAAAAAAAATCCACAATTAAACTAGGACTACTTAATCAGTACATGATTTATGATTTAAAGGATGCAGCAAAATATTGTGACCAATACTTCAATAATTTATTATACCCCATTTACTAATTGTGCACACGGTCTAAGCTTTATATTTAATCATCAGCAATATTTTCTAAGATTTTCCATAGTCAGATAAATTATAGCGCAGTTTCACCCATTACCAGAACCATTTTTACACCTTAAATAGTTTTTGTCTTGTTACATGCACAAGACTTGTTCCATTTTTAAACCATGTTGAGATGTTTTGGGGCCTTTACAGACAAATGGTACTTCATTGATCTGTTCATAACACTTTGTTAAAGAATGTCTTTGATGCATACTGTCATTGTCTATCAAAAGATACAGTTTTAGAGTCACACCGAAGGGTTTGACATTGACTGAAAAGTCTATAAAATGCTGTATTTTGTGTTTGTATTAAAGTTATAACAAAATGTACACATTGTCTTATTAAAGTTTTTACGGGAGCTGCTCATTTGAGCACAATAAGTGAGTGCAAGAAACTAGACAAGGTTGGAAAAGTACATACATTTTATATTTAGTGGGAATAAAAATAAATCCTCTAGTATTTCCAAAAAGCAATACATTGATTATAAATCAATTTCCCCTTACAGTACAACATTCATTTATATGCGCCATAATTTTATTAACATTAATCTTTCCAATAAGAATATCTATGGTCCCCACAACAATAAGCTTTAGTATAGATCACAATATACTGTATACTTACGTTTTTATTCCATTAGGTAGAGCAAGTGCTAACACTATAGTCTGGTTTTTGGACTCAGTAGGATTAACATAATACACTATAGATATATACATTTTTCCAATATGGTGGCACTCTGTGCAATACAGTAATGCTTTGGTGCACTGTGTTTGGGCTCTCGCCCCTTCATATACTGTATGTACCATTGCTGCAGCACTCAAAGGTTTAAAAAGAAGTGAAGTAAATCAGACAAAGAATGGTTTGTCTGATTTACTTCATTTTTTCAAGACCTTGAGTGCCACGACAATGGTACATATATATATATATATATATATATATATATATATATAT
>JABWIB010002507.1:25168-43093 GCA_016617825.1 Platyplectrum ornatum | reverse complement strand
CGAAAGAATTATTTTACTGAAAGGGTAGTGGATAAGTGGAATAGCCTCCCATCAGAAGTGGTGGAGGCTAATACTATAGAACAGTGTAAGCAGATTGGGATAAATATAAGGGTATTCTGAGTCTCAAACAAAATAGNGATTANATTTGGGNTGGTATAGTTTTAAATACACAATGGGGCAGACTGGATGGGCCATGTGGCTCTTATCTGCCGTCACTTTCTACGTTTCTATGTTATGCCGGCGCGTATGAGGGGAGGTGATAGGCCTAAAAAGACGTGATCATTACGATCACAGTCTTTTTAGTTTCCCTCCCCTACACACAGGGCGCCGGCTTCACTGTAAAGCCGGCGTTTCCTGGATGATTTTTTGCTGTAAGCCGCCGATTTCGGCAGCTTCAAACAACGGCTCTGCCTGCGGCTTTTTGACCGCAGGCAATCTGAACGCGCCATAACTCACGAGTTGGTAAAACCATGTTGAATTGCAGGGGGGTTAAATTACATCAGTATTAGTGTTAGATGATGTTTCTTACCCAAGTGTATTAACAGTGTAACATGCAACAATAAAGTATTCTCCCTGCATGCACACACTGACATTCATTTTACCCCCCCTGCAGTTCAACATGGTTTTACCTGCTCTTTAGCCACCCAGTAAGTCAATAGTGTGTAAAGTCTGGATATGGCCCATTGAGTATACATAACAAGTATCCTTATCAGGACTTGGAATAGTTGGCATTATTCATTTTTTTTAATTAGTGAGTATCCACCTAAAGGTTATTCTATTTTTAATTGTCACAGATAGCACTGGAGGGATATCTGGACATTGTGGTTCCAATCATAAGATAATCATCTTTTTAATCTTCTGCTTAGTAAATGTAGGCCCTGATGTCTGGTGAAAACTCAGGGTGTACTGACAAGCATGTAATTGCAACATACCATTGCAGCAAATATATTTGGATAGTATTTACAGTCCTCGGACTACACAGCAGTGTGTACAGATGCATTGTGCAGCTAATTAGGACTTCACATTGTGAGTAGATCAGTGGTCCTGACCGGAAAACATCAGTGTGTGCCCTACAGTAAGTAAGGTAGACACTGGAACACAATACATTTCTGCTGACATTATACCAGTATGTATCATCCAGTAATACTGCCGTTTCTATCACTGTTGTCCTGAAGTCTGGAGAAAATCTTTAGTGTACTGAAAAAAAAAGATCTTTAGAAGAATTATTCTTATTCATATGTCTGCATAGCGCCACCTCATGGAAGATACATGTAACATATTGTGATTCGCTTTCACATATCATTTTTCCCATCTAGTACGATATTAAATATATGAAGGGGTTTTTTTATTACTCTATGATAAATTCCATACATTAAAAAATTTAAATGAGTCCCATATGTAACAAAATGAGTCGTCAATGAACTGTCACCTGGAGATCATCATCACATACAATAGGCCAGCTTGGAACACTACAATCTTCGGCGAGCTGATAGATGTCGCTGTTTTATGACCAGAGCAGCATTGGGGAGGGTAAAACGCTGCATCCTTGGGTGGGAAGAGAAGCCCCGGCGGACCCCGACAAAGGATTCCAGGGACCAAACCCTTCCCTTCAATACTCCATCTCCTCTCCTCAGCCTATCCCTAGTTTTACCATTCTAGTGTAGTCTTACCTGTCACAAAGCCAGAGCTGGGGACATTTCATCACACCAGCTGACATTTAGCTATCGGCTGTTTGTAGGTGGAAATAGTTCATTTTGAAGTTGCAAACTACAACTCTCAAGGAATGAAAATCTAAGTTACTTTTCATACAATTGCTGAGTACCATGGCTATGTATGTAATATTACTGATAATTCCAACACTGCCCATTTCATGTAATACATACCTGAAAGTATAAACTGAAGCTTTAATGTCACAGCTGCCAAAATGAAAAGGTCTGACCATCAGCAGATAAAGGGCAGGGTATTATTCCATGGAGGGTGCCCTCCAAAAGTGCTGAAGCAAGAGGAAGCCTTGCAGCAGAGGCCAGTGGATGCCTGTACACAGATCCTTGAGACTGGAGACTGGATGGGCCATGTGGCTCTTATCTGCCGTCACTTTCTATGTTTCTAAGTTAAGTGTTAAATGTTTATGTTAATCAGCATGGAATTGTTAAGCCTGGCCCATACTCTTAAATGAACAGGTCACTCCACCCCCACCCCGTCTCCACCTTATGGAGTTTAGCCAGGCAGAGGGAATGGACCACCCTGTCGGACAGATCTCCATGCGTATAGAACCTTTTACCAACCCTGCTCCTGATGTCCTGTACATCTGCTCATCCTGAGGAACTACAAGACCCAGAATGATTTTATTAGGTCGGCATAGCAGATAATGATGACATGCGCTTTCTGAATATCAGATCTGTGTAGGTCATTGCGCATATAACATGTACATAGTTTAGCAAGAAAAGTCACTCAGTTTCAGTAAGAAAAAAAAGAACATTTAATTTTAAAACATCCACATATTTGTTACAAACATTGTTTCCACTGGTCCAATTCTACAACAAATTAACCATGATTGTTAACATTATTTACACGACTTCAGTCTCCTAGCTGACGCTTTATTAAACTCTGCTATATAAATACAGTACTATGACAACACTAAATAGGTGGTGTTTGAGTTATTTTATAGATCTGCTTGAAAACAAATGGGGGGAGAGGGGAGGTGGAGGATACAAGCATTTATTTCCTTCTAGTATGTGGTATTAAAGTACATATTGATGTGTGCAATCTAGATTATTTACACGTACACAATAAGAAATGTCTTAGAAAAGGTCTTTTGCCATCCTCAGTAATGAGCCACCGCAGCGTCAATTATAATGGTACTAGTAACGTCGCTCGTTTCCAGTGGGATGAACAGTCCACACTACGTGTCGCTATACTTTAAGGCATAGTTGCAGACTTGAAGTTTATCCCTTCCAGGAGACTTCCTTCCCTGCTCTCCTGGGATTCCATTACTAAATTTAGACTTTCCGGAAGAGTCAGCAACTATGCTTTAAGGCACAATTAGTTATATTCACATTGACCCTCTATCGTACATCCTTGTACCCATCAATGTATGTAAAAAACATTTTATGTGATAAAGGAGCCACGAAATCCAGAGCGGACTCATATCATGACTAAGCCACACATAAGGTGCATAATGGTTCCGATCATCAAGTCTATATATACAAATAGGGAATTCCATATTGTGCTTCCTTTTTTTCTAGGCTGACGATCCGATGTACACTGCATTTTGGGAGTGCAAGCAAAATGATTACAGGCCATTTATCTCTGTGGTGACCGATGATGTTATGTTATGTGGACTGAGGATCATAAGGGGTGAAGAAGTGATGTGCTGTACCCCACAGCAACCAATCAGATATAGGCTTTCATCTGTCTCTTGACACTGGACAACTGAAAGGCGCTATCCGAAATGTTGCTATAGATTATTGCACTTCATTTCGAGACTTGAATGTCAGCTGAAATACAGAATGTGTTGCATGAAGACACAAAAGCTTCTGTAGTCTTCTGTAGGAAATGCTTTAATAAGCTGTGAGACTGTGCTTATTCCCTCGGATTCTGCTTGCATGTACAGAGGGAGGTATTTTCCTGTAGGCGAGTAATATCCTGACCTTTTATGTGCTGCTTATGTGTATCCTGGTCTGTATAAGGGTTGCTTTTGTAATGGTTTTGCTTTATATCATGGATCTAGTCTGCCCTCTTGTGGAACAGGAAGGCATTACGTAACAGGTCAGATGGAGACTAGGTAGTTTCACAACTAATTGATTAATAAAAAAAAAAACAAAGCAAAATGAACTTTCCACACAGATGGAGGAAAGAAACAAATTAAAACCATGAGAACTGTACAAGCATATTCACCTCCAGTTGATAAAAAAATAGAGATATATCACAGCTCACAAACATATACATATCTATCGGCAGAGGCATATTAAAAAAAAAAAAACCCTCAACAACTAAAACACACACACAAAAGGAAAAACTAAATCTACTTGGACTTCCTTCGTTTGGGTTGTGTGGGGCTGGCTCCAGATTCTGCAAGGAAAAAACAGTGCTCGGTTAACCTCTTTACTGCCGGCTGTGCGCAGAGAGTTGAAGTGATGGCCCCCTCTGTCAATTAGGGGGGTTATTTTGCAATTGTTAAATAATACAGAATTATTAAGCCTAAGTCTACACAAGCCATGTGTAGCAGAGAGCAGAACACGAACGCACAGAGAAGAAAGCTGTATACAATGGAAGCATGACCGCGACTGGCCGATCTGTGTAAGGATTAGCATCTTGTAACAATGCACCAGAAACTGCGTGAGCTCTTTAAAATATTTGCCTAAAACCAGGATACAGCTTTGGTGCACAAAGCATTTAACTTAAAATGCCAGACAAATTGTCCACCGCTATGAATTAGGCTGCAGTAGTCATTGTATAGAATTTGCTGTAAAGGGATATCTCATAACAACCATGTCACTGACTGGAGGCCTGGTTATTGGCTCAAGCAACAAAATGGCTGCCCCCTTGTAGCTGCATTCAGTCTGAAGCAGTGGTCGAAGTGGAAATTTAAAAGTAGTGGTATGGAAGCAGTAAGGAAACTTAGGAAATAATAGAAGTGACTGGAGATATATAGGTTTTCAATTGAATATGTGGGAGAAGTGGCAGCATGACAGACCCCTACTTATACTCCCCCACACAGAGCCCTGGTCTGAAGTATCCTGTCTCATGTCATGCCCTGTATGTATTTAGGTGATGTGAACAGTCTTATGTACATGTTGATTGTCATTGTTAATCACTTAGCTGCTTTCCTTCACCTTTCACTGAAGTGGATACAGAGCTGGGACGGGCCGTGCGCTTCCGCTGTCCACTCTCCAAGATATCTTGAGGAATGGGGAATTCCTCGGCTCTCGAGTTTCTTCGACTGGGGGGCCTTGACCTTTCTGATGTATCACTGGTAGAAAATACATGACCATTATAAAAAGGAAGTGAGATTCATGGCCTCCATTACATTGTAACACATTCCTTAACAATATACATATAACCTCAATATGGGAAGTAGAGAGGTAATATAGTAACATGGTATTTAAGCACATATGAACACATGGCCCATCTAGTCTGCCTCGATCCATCCTGTGAAGCCATCCTTCCCTGCACCCACCTCCCACTCTCATCAGTACCACCCCCCAGGAGTCACACTCAAATTCACAACCACACACACAGACTAAGGACAGTTTTATGAGCTACCAGCATGTTTTTTTGAAGTGCGGGAGGAAACTGGAGAACCTGGAAGAATCCCACATAGACATGATCTACTAAATAATGACCTGCTTCGAATAATATGCCGTCTATGCAGCCCAAGCTAAACAAAATGGCTTCTGAATCTGCCTGCGCCCCATTCAGCGGTGCAAAACCTGGACAGATAAGTCGTGTTACAGTGAAAGAAACAGTTCTCCCTTACATAAAACACATCTGTACTTCATGTCATTGGTTTAAATGTTTTTCCTGGGAAACAGTCACTTCATACAAGCAATCTCCTAATCTTATTTGGTGTGATCATTCCTTAAACTGCTTCTCAGACAGCTGTAAGAAACACGTACAAATAAAAAAAAAAACCCACCACAACGCTACTCACCTTTCCATAGTGTCTGGTAACTCTGCATCTAGTAACAAAAATAAGAAGATGTGAGAAAGAGTTCAAAGAAAGAGAGCGTTTAATGAACACAACCGGATTATCCCAAAATACAGACTATTTCGCCCCTACAGTATTTCTCTGATGCTGTGACTATCTGTGACTTATTACGGTAATACGTGGCTCAAACGCTTGATAACTGGATGGTAATTGCTCTGGTGTAGGGGCAGATTAAGTGCAGAAACCTGGAAGCTTACCGATCTTATCAGCAGGGGCTTGTGACTCAGTGACTGCGCCTTCTCCTTCAGCCGTGTGTTCAGAAGGACCTTTTCAAAAGAAAACAATTGAATGTAAAGCAGCCAAAATCCAAGAAAATTCTTCCCATAGACTGACCACCATTATGCAGTTTCATTTGTACACTGCCAATGGAAAATCAGGTGGCAAATCATTTATTTAACATGGCGGATTGTATGACTTACGAAACAGATTAAACAAAAACATTTATAACTGAATGTAAATATAAACCTACAGTTATAATACATTCTCTTCTGTCTTTTCAGTACAGCCTCTAATACAAGGTAGTATAAAGTGGAGTATCATTTAGGTAGAATTATGTCCAAGTAGTGAGCCTTAAACCATGGCAATAATTATGTTACCTCGCATAGGGAAGGAACGTTGCCCTGTACCATGGGTAATTCCGTTACTATCATGCACTACATGTTGGGATGTGGCTAGATATAAATATAATTGGTGAAAGAACATCTATTAGAATCCCCTCAGTTCTATCTTGTTAAAATGAGTACATAATGGACAATTCTAGGGCTGGAATGGGACAGGACCTTATCTGTGTAGAGTTTGTATGTTCTCCCTGTGTCTGGGCGGGTTTCCTCCGGGTGCTCCGGTTTCCTCCCACATCCCAAAGCATACCAGTAGGTTAATTGGTGGCTAATTAAATTATCCCTAGTGTATGTTTATTTGCCCCTATATATCAAAACCCAATCCCCTATAGAATGTAAGCTTGCGGGCAGGGCCCATCTTCCCTCATTATGGCAGCATCTCCCATTGTATGGGGCTGCAGACACTTTGTAGCACCTAATAAATAAGCATTATTATTATAATTAATATTATTAATAATAATAATGGCTCCATTGCCAGCTAAACCTTGAATCTAGTGACTGTGGTTTATGTATCATTAGTTTCGAGCTCAATTTAAGAATAAGAATGTAATACCTGTATCAAATATCTGTTCCGGGAGACTTTCTTCAAACGTGGCACCAATCTGCTCTGTCAGTCTGTCCTCGCTGCTTTTTTCAGCCACCATGACTGATGGGTTAGGGGAGGGGAAAGGCAGAAAGTTCTCAGAAGCGCTGGATACGGGACCTATAGAAGCCGCGGAAATGGAGGAAGTGCTGCTGTTCTCTGTCGTGGCCTGACTGGTTAGTGGGGAGGTTCTCCCAGGGCCGCTGACGTTGGCGCGGTCAGAGCTTTCAGGAATATGCTCTGCAGAGCCGTCAGTGCCATTCTTGCATTGATTGTTCAGCAGGAGTTGCCCGACCTTGTCTCCTTTTGAATGCCCTATGGACGGTGGAGCCAAGAACTTGGTGGTAGGCGCTACGAGATTGTGTTCCGGTGTGGCGGACATAGTGGGTTGTAAAGGCTGGGGGGAGCATAAGTTAGGGGATGTGCCCGGTGGAGGGTTGGTGTCTTCTGAAGTGCACGGAGTTCGAGTAGGTGGTGTAGGGAGTGGTGAAGAAGGCTGAGATAATGAAGCACTGGACTGACCTGGACTGATGAGGGCTGGTTGGGTAGGAGGCAGGCTGGAGGTACTACTGGAGGGAGCGGTGGAGGATGGCGGTCCAGAAAAGGGGACATTTTGGGAAATATGCAAAGGCCCCACAACTGCAACGGACTGCGGCATCAGGTTAGTGTTGGAATTAGGCACGTTAGTTTGTTGTGATCCTTTCATGACTTGGATGATGGATGAAGAGTTAAAAAACACCGGCGTTATAAACTGTGGCCGTGTACTGGAGGGCTGGGAAGCGGGCTGCCCATCAGACACAATCAGCTTATTCCCACCCTTGGGCATCGTCACTACCGTAGGTACCAATGTGGACTGTAGGTGAGAAGCCATGGGTGCGGACACACTAGCTGAGGTGGTCATAGGGTTTGAGGTTACAAAGACGGTTATCTGGTTTGGGGGAACAGGGCTAGATACAGTTGTGGGTGCGGTAGGTCTTTTTAACGTGGCACCAGCTGGGTTCTGAGGTACATTCGTGTTGGTCTCTACTGTATCCGATCGTGACTGAACAGGCTCCGTACCTTGAGTTGTGCTACTCATAGTCACAGCTTCTTTATTAGCAGCATCTCCCGCAAGTTCTAATTTTGTGTCTTCTGTTTGGGTGGGAGCGAGAGAAATCTCAGGAAGGGGACACGGTGCCTTGATATTGACATTGGGGGCATTTGAATGATCCAGTAGCTGACTCAGTGATGTGGGGGCGTCTCTCATAGCCGGGGAAATTGCAGCAAGATCTTCACCACTTGGAAGTTTGGGGGGCTCCATGTACAGCGCATCTTTCTTAACCGCTTCTTCAGGGGACACCACCTTCATCTCCTGGTGAGCAGTCGGTTTAACTTCTGATTGCTCCTTAGAGAGCATCTGCATGGCGTGGCTCTCACCCTCCTGAACCATGTTTGGGCTTTGTTTGATCTCATCCGTGGTGGAAGTTGTACTGGGTGCAGGAATAGGAGGGTACGGAGGTGCTGTTGAAGGTGTTTGCATTGAAGCTTGGCTTGTCACTATGTTCCTCTGCATGTCTACATTATGTAAGATTCCGGGGGTTTGTGGTCCACCGAGCACCAATTTAGCAGCCTTGGCGTTCTGCCTTCCGGGGCTTGGCGTGGTTTTGCGACTTGACGCTGGGCTTGACCGCCTGCTGTTGCTTGGACTTGCTCGCTTGTTAGCGCCAGCAGTTGGCGGCTTCCCTGCGCCATTATCCATCTTGTTCATATGTGGAGCAAATGTAGATGGATTGTTCATGGTCAGTCCGGGAGGAACCTGTCCTATGGCTTTAAGGGTAGTCGGGTTCAACCCCTGCTGATCAAATCCTCGATTTAGAGTGGGCCTGGGAGGCAATGGAATATTTATCTGAGGAGGGAAGAGACCAGCAATGGAGGCATTGAGTCTCTCGGGGGAAAGGCTAATCTCTGACGGTTCTGTACTAGGAGGGCGGTTGTTTGGCGTTTGAGGGTAATAAGGTCTGGGGCTGGCTCTGTTGGGGGTTTTAGGTCTTGAAGACTGTGACGGAGTTTGAACACTCTGGAAGTGGTGCCCGTGAGATCCGGCCAGGCTGTTGGAGTGCTGCTGTTGTGGGCTTGTACCTTGTGACAGAGAGATAGACGAGGCGGCACCCGGCTTGGACCCTGCCATGATCATTGGATTCTGAGAGAGAAGCAAATGCGGCGCCATGTTGCTTTGAGGTCCATGTGCTGCGCCAAGCTCAGGGATATCGGGGAGAGGCCCTGCCGAAGATCCCTCCCCCAGAGGCGACCCGGATGGGTTCTGGCCGCCTTCTGGGAACCCCATCTTCCTGCCGTTGCTTCCTAATGACGTGTTGGAGACCAACGACATCCTCTGCTTGTCAGGAGACGGCGGTATGGGACCAGACATTACAGACATATTGCCACCTTGCTGCATGGGCATCCTCTGCGCATCAGGGTTCATAGCTGCCCGTGGATTGAAGACATTCTGCTGAATGGGAAGTCGCACTTGCTTCTGGTCCTGCTGCTGCTGCTGCTGCTGTTGCTGCATCATTAACATCATCATCATTTGTTGCGGAGGAGTAGGCTGTCGAGTCTGACCACTCTGACCTTGTTGCTGTCCAAGCTGCATTAACTGAGGGGGTATTTGTTGGAGTTGTCTCTGCTCTAGTCCTTGCGCTGGATAGCCTACAATAAGAACACAAAGCATAAGGCTGAGGACTTAATACAAAGCTATGGGAAAGGACTCATTCTGCAAATTTAGGTTACGAGAACAAAGATCAGAGTAAGTTAAAAATATAGTTTATGGAATAGTTCAACATTAATCTCGAGTCAGATTAATGTAAAGGAGACGGTAATTGTGAACTGGCATAGGTTAAACAAGAACATACACAAGGGTGACTTGAACCATTGTAAACACAGAGCTTAGGTAATTTTCTTAAGTTGTATTTGCTCAGGGCTGGAATGAGAGTGACTGTAATGTATGGTATGCATGACTGGACATACGCAGATTCATTATCCTCCATCATTAACTGTCCATGCAATAACCACAGGCGCCCATGTATTGGTGTATTGTGCAGCCGACATTTTACATTCTATTGTGTTGGTCTGGACCTGCCAATGTCCCAGTGAATGTAGTATATGCTGAGTACATATATCATTGTATTACATTTCTTGTCATTCTCACCAGGTGGCCTATTTGTATATTCTGAAAGCTTCTGCCCGGCCTCTAGAGCTCCCAACTGCTCCACACCCATGCCAGTCTGGTCCGCGTCCTCCATACGGCCGTCAGTGGCGCTAAAATATACCAAAAAATTAAAAAGTTTATTTAAAATTGAATTCAAATTTTAATTTAATCAATTTCCTTTCCCCACTTCACCCTAGACCAAGCCATAGTTTGGTTGCAATGGCTGCAGACCTGCCTCCATTCAAAAACATCCACATAATCCCCTAATAGCTGTAGAATACCCTGATTTATCTCCTACTTGTGCTCCGGCTGTTGTGGAGTGAGCACCCGGGTACCAGGGGGTTGTAGAAGATAGGAAAAGGGGGTTAGAAAGGATAGAGGTAAAAAACAAAGATTGACTGGTGGCACACAGGGAAAGAGAAAGGAGGACGGAGGGCTTAAAAGGAAAATAGGAGTACATAGAAACATAGAAAGTGACAGCAGATAAGAGCCACATGGCCCATCCAGTCTGCCCCATTGTGTATTTAAAACTATACCAACCCAAATGTATTCACTATTTTGTTTGAGACTCAGAATACCCTTATATTTATCCCAAGCTGCTTACACTGTTCTGTAGTATTAGCCTCCACCACTGATGGGAGGCTATTCCACTTATCCACTACCCTTTTAGTAAAATAAAGAATTAATGGGAATATATACAATAAACTCAAATTGTGTATATAAACCTGGCTGGGTACTTTATCATGCCACCCGTCTGGCAAAAATTTCTGGAGAACACTGGATGGTGTCTTGTCTGCACATGTCAACAGCTAATATATAATATAAGAAGTGGTTCTTCCTTCTGGTGGGGCTGTGGGAATGAGGGCTAACACATCCAATGAAAACAAAATTTAATACCAAGCTATGACTTCCACTGACCATTAGGTAACAATCTGCAAAATTACCTCATGTGTTCCTCTCCCTGCTGGTTCTTCTTCTTCCTTGGTGGCTTCTTCTTTTTGGGTTTGGCAGCGTTACTGTTCTGTTTGCTGTTGACACCAAAGTGCCCAGCTGAGATGTCACTCTGGAGCAGGTTCACCAGCAGAGGGCTGGTCAAAGTCACATCTTTGTTGACCGGGAAAGCAGAGTTCTGGCCGCAGGAAAGCTGATTCCCATTGCCGCCTTGAGCAAACGGAGAGCTGAAAGGCAGCCCATGACCGGAGAAGTGCTGTCCGGGGCCGCCATTCCCAGGCATGTTCTGTAAGTGTTGAGAGTGTTGCTGAGCCATGTTGGCTGCTTGCTGCATGGAAATATCAGACAACATGGAACTCAAATCACCGCCTGCTTGGGCATTGGTGTCTGTATGTGGCTGCTGCAGGTGCTGACCTGGTCCAGTATGACGGAGAACCTGGCTTTGCATGTTGACGCCCTGTGGAGGATTGCCGCTTCCCTGCTGGGGAATGTTCTGGCCCGAAAACTGCAACATATTGTTGGCCACACCAGGGGTTGGTCCCCTTATGATCTGACTAGGTCCTGCCATGGCCCCTGCAGGGTTATTAAACCCTTGCTTATTTCCCTGCATAATATGATCCATTACAGGGTTCTGCTGAATTACAGTTTGACCTTGGGACACCATCATCTGGTTGTGAGTGGGCATCATCTGCTTAGGAGGGGTCATCCTCTGAGCTGTCTGAGCCAGGTTCTGGGATGCCCCCAACATCTGCCCCTGTGATAAGAGATGGTTTCGTGAAAGTACCAGCTGTCCTTGGGTGTTCAGAGGGGCCTGTCCTTGAAGATTTACCATTTGACCTTGGGAGGAAATTATTTGCTGGTGCATGCCCAGAATCTGAGATTGTGGTCCTTGCTGAGTCTGGCCGTGCAAGCCACCGATATTGACTTGGTTCACCCCGCTGCCACTGGTCTGCTGGTTACTGAGGTTACTGTGAAGTCCTATCAGATTGGCCTGCATAAGATTAGGGCCCCCATGGGTCCCCTGCATTTGACTGTGTGAAGATCCATTAGTCTGACCACCTATGAGATAAGAAGAATTGGTTCTTTATACACTTTATTTCTTATTGTAATTGACACAATACATTTGTTATAGTAAACAGAAGAAAGGACTATGCAAATGCTGATGTGAAAAACAGACGATGAATATGATGCACTACGGTTATACACTCCATATCAGAACAGTATAAGAGTAAATGTCAACTTATTTATCCAGGCCACAGTGTAAATATCCACAGTAATAAAGACAACATATACACTGATAACATATATAAATGTTTCTGCATGGCAGCTCCAGTGGCTCTAACGTACTAAGCTGTGGGATTGGAAAACTGGGGATGTTGCCCATAGCATCAGATTGAAGCTATCAGTTTAAAGCTCTGATTGGTTGCTATGGGCAACATACCCACTTTTTTTTTTTCAATCCTAGTCAATAATAATTTAGTGTGTATAGGGATCAGAGACCTTTTAATAAAAAGGAGGCTGATGCATAGTTTGGGAGTAAGGGCAAAACACGTGTAAGTGTAGACCTGGGCAAAACCAAAGTATAAACTGTGAAATTGTTGAAAAGTGAAATTTCTCAGCTCAACTCTAACTTACTTGCATTATTCAATGAACAATAAACCTGTACCCTGTCCATTTGATCTTTAGAATGAGCGGCATACCTGTTCCCTGTCCGGAGGGATTTCCTTGCTGCTGACCCACGCCACCATTGGCTGGTGATCCTGCCGCGCTGGGCGGAGTTTGTCCTTGCAGAAAATTAGCATTTGTTTGTCCTGCTGGGAAACCAGGGGGGAGTCGTTTGAGAACTCCTGAGAAAGTAAAGGATGGGAAGTTCAATGCGACTAATTATACAGCCAGCGGCGGTCCCGGCTGGCTGTCATCAGGACGTATCGTATAGGTCTTATTATACAGTCAGGTATTAATACATGTATTAATGTATTCATTTAGAATTTTATTTCCATTAGTTTTTTTTTTTTTGAGCCCATCCTCTGTAATAGTACAGGTAGACTTAAGCTGGCCATACACCTGTGCGATCATCGTGGAGCTTTACATTGCATGGGTTAAATGCAGCAGGCAAGAATCAGCGATGCGATGTGCGACCGGCGGGAGCGCACATTGCATCATCGCACCCCTATCGCATAAGTGTATGGCCAGCATTACAAGCAGATGAGATTGTAAACAGAAAAATAAATCAATGCAATGGAAGGAAACGCAAAAATGTTCCCGGACAGGAAAAAACACATTGAAGGTTTCTCCTTGATTGTTTTCTTTATTATACCACCGTGGTACGGAAAACAGCTGGGTTGTAAACAGCAAGTGTTTAATATTAACGTTGAGCAATACCAGATGACAGAGAATAAGACTGTGCAAGACTGAAAAATATGTAAAAAAAAAATATAAAAAAATCTGAAAGTCATTACAAATAGGGAGGGGGATGCGGATGAAGAAAAGAATTAAGGAGAAGCTTATGGGGCACAGCTTATAATTGGTCATTGGTACTTGACCTGATTTTACAATGGGCAACTGGAACACACCAGCAAAGGGTTAACAACTACTGCTTTAGGGGAAGAAAAATGAATACCAGAATGTATCTTCTTTTCTCAATTTGGATTTTGCTATTTTAGGTCTAACATATTCTGATGGCTGTATTGAATTAGCCACCAAGACTCAAAATACCCATCATACACAGTAGAATACCATAGAACTAGAAAATCACATACCTGTATGAATGTTTTGTGGACTCTGATTCTGCTGCATCATAAAGTTGCCTGCAGCATTTCCCTGTGGCATCATGCCGCTGCGACCTGGAGAGCCAACGGGCTGCTGTTGGAACCCCTGGGGCAAGGTGCCGCCCTGGCCTGCCCGCGAGGTCATGGCCTGCTGCTGAGTTTGGTTTACTGTGGGGGAGGAGGCAGGAGAGCCCTGCTGAAAGGAGGAAGGAGAGGAGGCAGGAGACTTGGAGAGATGGGATTGCTGCATTGGAGTTAACGCTCGTGGGGGTCCTCCCTGCATGGGTTTCATTGGAGGTGTGCTAAACTGGTTTGCATTGGCTAAAGAAGGGAAGTTGGAGTGAACCTGGGAGGTCTGTTGGCTGCCAAATGGGTATGGAGGAGGAGGGTGTGAGGGTGTTTGGGCAGTAGGCAGCGAGGATCTCTGAGGGAATTGCTGCTGTATTGGACCTCCACCCAATGCGGCTTTCTTCCACTGCTGGTTGGAGGACATATTCCCCATACTTGCTTGAGCTGGCGGAGGCTGCAATGCGCCTGATGCAAGCTGGTTCCAGCCTGGAGGCACTGGCACTTGTGAAGGACCTGCAAAGGATGGGCGCAGGCCCTGGGACACCTGCTGATGCTGGGGTAGGCGGGCATGCTGCTGGAACTGTTGGAAGTTGGCTGGATTGACCGGTCTGTTGGCAGCGACGGTCTGCATGTGATGGAGCTGGGGAGTGAGGGAACCAGAGGGGTGGCTCTGCTGCTGAACATTCAATCCAGATACCAGGGTGTCCATAGCATCTAATGGCAGAAAACTAGTGTGAGAAATATCCCTACACATGTATCATCCTACTGCTAACACAGTCACAATTATAAACTAGGCAAAGCCATCCATATAGAAGTAGCTTTGGAGTACCTTGCGACTGAGGCGGTCTTGGAGCCCTTTGTTGGATTTCCGCGCTTCCACTTGCAGCCATCATGGCGGAGGACACGTGAGGGCCCTGGGACATCATGGCTGCCGCTGCCGGGTTGTTCATCCGGATAAGCCCTTCAAAGAATAGAATAAGATGAAGAAATGCATGTTCTATTCATCTATCCCAGATGAAAGTGTATTTCTGCATCTCCAGGCATTAATACTTCCATCTTGCAGTGTAAGTATGAGAAGCAGCAGAATAGATTTTCTGGCCATTGTGATGATTCGGTGAAAAACATGGGTGTAACAACACGGGGGTACAATGAGTGTGGCAGCACCAGTGGGCCAAAAGAAAGAAGGACCCATGGCAGCCACTACATGGAGTTACATGCACTTTCCAGCTTTTCTACCTACATAGTGACTGTTTAGCTGCTCCCCACCCATTCCATTCCCCCACCGTCCAGGCTTATGTTCTGCCTCCTTGCTATAGGGCCACAGCCTGCCACACTGCACCCCGTGACGTATTTAGTTTCCTGACCCAGTCAGTTAGCTTCGGCTATATTATAACCATATACAGGGCTAAGCTAATCTATGCAGTTATTACTTGGGCCAGCATTGGAAGAACGGAGTAACAAATATTAGCTGGTAATTCCTACAGCACTGAAGTCAAATTGCTTTCCCACAATGAACACAGGTTGTGCACATACCTGCTCGGTTTTGCACAGTAAAGCTGGGATCGATTCTCATAGCATTACCGGCTGCCACCGGGCCGTTCATCCTCACCTCCTGTGCCGGATTTTGTCCTAATGCCAGGTTGATGGCTCCTTCACCTGAAACACACACAAGAACACAAAAGGTTTTCTGCACAGGCATAAAACAGAAGTGAGTGTTTGGAGGGTGTAAAATCTGTGTACATAACAGTAAAAGTTATAGAAAGGTCATCAGCGGGATCTATCACCACTAATCACAACTTATAAATCAACAAGAGATTCTTATGGGAAAATAAGGTTAATGTCCAATAGATTTATTTCACACTGATGGTACAATGATATGTACAATGTAAACTCCTATAAAGAAAGACCGAGCCATAAAGAGTAAGTTGGCCACATGGGGTAGAGAGAGTAGACCAGCTCCCAAGTGCTCTGGCCAGTTGCAATAAATACACAATGCTGCTGAGTATTACTAATCACTTTAATACACTGTGCAATTAATTATGGTCCAATTAGGTTTAATTCTGGGCTTGAGTTTACATTGAGAGCAGCAGAAGGTCGGAGATGAGCGATGACCAGTTGTTTTAAAGAATAAAACATCTATAATGAGTATGCATTGATACTTAATTACTTCATAAATCACTTTAATCCGCTAACATAATTTGTAAATAATCTGCTTAATCTTAAATAAATAAAATATCTTGTTTTCATGATATGGAAAGCCCTTGTGTACAGAGCACTATGCATAGAAGCTCAGTTTAAACATGTCCCCAGCTATTCTCTGCGGTAGGCCTTGTTGTCTGCAGTATTGTGGCATGATGTGACCAGCACAGGAGGTAGATGTGACTAGTATGCCACTGATAATGATAGGTGATATGGATTTTCTTTTATAAACAATTGGGTATTTTAACATCCAGTGCAATATTGCACAGACAAATAGTAAACAATCTATGTAATAAACTGGGCAAAAGAATGCAGGGATTTGATTTCACCATCAATCTGTCATTAGCATAACATGAGTAGAGAGTTTGCGTAGTCTGCTATGTCCCAATTGTAACTATTTACCTGTATATATACATACCCCTGACATCAATGAATACAATAGCTAAGAACGTATAAACAAATGACAAGTGTCAAGTTTAGAGCACATCTAAATGAATCCTGTAAGTCTCCTTACCTTCTATCTGGACTGACAGGATTCCTAGGTCCCGCAGCTGCTGGTTGTTGCCCTGAGCCAGGAGGCGCAGACGTTCAGCGGCTTCTCTGGGGATGTTGAAAGTTACCCGGACACTGTTCCATGGCTCCACCTTCTGAAACTTCAGCTGGTTGGACTCTAAAGTATTAGAGATAGTGAAATATTTTAAGCAACTTCCTTATAGTTTATTTGATTTAACTTAACTACTTCAAAAGTACCAATCAGGGTGTTTTAGATGCAAGATCAGTTGCATAAAGAAATGAAATTCAGACCGGATGCAGGCCTATGAAAACGTAGGTGTTCTGTGCTGTTTGTGAGAAGTGTATAGCTTGAATGCTAGGTGGGAGGAAGGGGGCATTTCAGGATCTGTGTCCTGATCATTTGTATGTAAAGACATACCCATGCTAATAAGATCAGGCACTTTGTGCAATATATTCTCCAGTTTGCTTTGCAAGTCTGCATCACTGATGTCCCCTTTAAATGCCACAAAGATGGTAGAGTCTCTGTCTTCTACTTTGAGCTCATCTTCTATCCCAGAGTCATCGTCTCGCTCCGATTCTGCTTCAGGAAGGGACTGGGGACTGACATCGGTTTCTCCTGGATCAGGTAACTTTTGGGAGTCCATAACTGAGAGCGTTGGAGCTGATTACCAAGGACACTCTACAGGGAAGAGGAGAAATAATAAAACTATTGATATCAAATAAAAATGTTAGAAATGATTGATACAAACACCTGAGATTTGCAATGTTCCTATTACCAACACAGCTCCAAATTCTTTTCCCGTCTACGTTTCTACACAGTTTGCTCTCTTCAGCAAAAAGGCAGCTGCAGGCATCTTCCCAATGATCTCCCAGGCGGAGCTCCAAGATTTAACCCTATAAAAAATAAATGTATGGTAAGGACACATCTTGCTACCAAAGTTAGTGCGCCCCTCCACTACATAACATATAGACATCCATTACGGACACCAAACCATCACAGGGCACCGATCTACTCAAGTTAGCGATACAGACATATAATATCGGTGTGATTTTCAGCATTTATGGCTACTCAGATCACAGTACACAGCAATATAAAAGTCTTTAAATCTTGTTGGAGAACAAGAAGAAAACGTATATTTCACATTGTCGACCTTGTAATTACCTGGCTTTTTAAAGCCTAGTAATTTGTCTGAAATACCCAGGATTTTTGTGGCAGTGTGAACAGGGTCTTAGTGAATGGCCAGTTTAAGGAAAACATCCTAAATGAATTCACTGAATTTATAGGTAAGCCTTTAATTTGTGTATTCTGTGCATATATATATATATATATA
>JABWIB010002505.1:5233-41630 GCA_016617825.1 Platyplectrum ornatum | reverse complement strand
TATGTGAGGCTAAGTGCAGGGCATACTACCGATATATGATGATAAGTGCAGGGCATACTACCGATATATGAAGATAAGTGCAGGGCATACTACCGATATATGATGATAAGTGCAGGGCATACTACCGATATATGATGATAAGTGCAGGGCATACTACCGATATATGATGATAAGTGCAGGGCATGCTACCGGTATGTGATAAGTGCAGGGCATGCTACCGGTATGTGATAAGTGCAGGGCATACTACCGGTATGTGATAAGTGCAGGGCATACTACCGGTATGTGATGATAAGTGCAGGACATACTGTGTCAGAATAAGTGCAGGACATACTGTGTCAGAATAAGTGTAGGGCATACTGTGTGAGGTGCAGGGCATACTGTGTGAGGTGCAGGGCATACTATCGGTATGTGAGGCTTAGTGCAGGGCATACTATGTGAGGCAAAGTGCAGGGCATACTACCGGTATGTGAGGCAAAGTGCAGGGCATACTACCGGTATGTGAGGATAAGTTTAGGGCACACTATGTGAAGATAAGTGCAGGTCATACAATGTAGTACTTACTATGGCAGGCTGGGTTGCTGGCTGGCAGGTTTGGGGTGTCAAATCCTTCACTTCTTCCATG
Source organism: Platyplectrum ornatum (assembly GCA_016617825.1). Taxonomy (NCBI): domain Eukaryota; kingdom Metazoa; phylum Chordata; class Amphibia; order Anura; family Limnodynastidae; genus Platyplectrum; species Platyplectrum ornatum. The sequence continues at coordinate 41,008 of JABWIB010002505.1, read as the reverse complement.
TACCAGCAGCAGAGTGCAGGGGCAGAGAGAAGGGGAGGGGGGGCAGCAGATTGTAGGGGCAAAGAGAAGGGGAGGGGGGCAGCAGAGTGTAGGGGCAAAGAGAAGGGGAGGGGGGGCAGCAGATTGTAGGGGCAAAGAGAAGGGGAGGGGGGCAGCAGAGTGTATGGGCAAAGAGAAGGGGAGGGGGGGCAGCAGAGTGTAGGAGCAAAGAGAAGGGGAGGGGGCAGTAGAGTGTAGGGGCAAAGAGAAGGGGACGGGGGGCAGCAGATTGTAGAGGCAAAGAGAAGGGGAAGGGACGGCAGCTGAGTGGAGAGGGGAGGCACTAGCAGCCCTGTGTAATGAGTGGAGAGGGGAAGCACTAGCAGCCCTGTGTTAATCAATGGAGAGGGGAGGGGGAGCAGAGCTGCAGATCTCCCTGTGGTGTGCTGTCTCCCTCTGATGATGTGTTACACAGGAGACAGCACAGAGACAGAGGGGAAAACATGCTGCGATCTGCTCTTTTTACTGTTAGAAACCAAACTCACAGTTCGGTTTCTAACAGTTTGGGGTTTTCGATTCGTTTATACTCGGAATTTCTGTGATGGAACCGAGTCTGGACTCGGTTCTGTTCGGATCCCCTATGTCGAATTGTGTCGATTATAGGGGATCCGAACCGCTCATCTCTAGTGTCAACACAGGCCTGCATTACCGTGGCAGCTGTGTTATACTTTTGTACTGATTCTGTTATAGTGACATGTGAGTTGTAATGTGAAATACTGTATGTGGCAATGGTGATTTCTTGCAACTTGTGCCAATGGGACACTTGTGAGTCAACACAGGCCTTCATTACCGTGGCAGCTGTGTTATGCTTTTGCAATGAATGTTATAGTGGCATATGAGTTGTATGTCATATGTGATGTAACACTATGTAGTACTAAACAGTCATTAACCTGTTACCTTTCACATTTTCTATTGAACAGATGGCTGCTGGTGATAAAAAAAAGAGTTTATTCGGGGCTTTATCAAAGGCATACAAGGCCAATACCTGTTTGTGGCAGGTAAAGTCACCGGACAACAAACTAAAAAGGCAAGAAGCATTAGAAAACCTGTTGGAAGTGACCAAACCATACTTTCCAAATGCCAATATTAACATAAAATGTGCGCTCAAAAAAAAAAGTATACGCACTTTATACAAAAAAGAATTAAACAAAATTCAGGAGTCTAAGCACTCAGGAGCTGGCACGGATGATGTATACACCCCCAAGTTATAGTACTTCCATATGTTGGCCTTCACAGCAGACCAGGAATTGCCATGCACTTCGATTAACAGTGTGGAGGGAAGTCCAAATGTATCGGACCAGTTGAATGAAGACCCAGACATGTAAGTAGTAAAACACGCTCATCTTGCCAAGGGACCGCACTAATTCCATTAAAGTACTCCACATAATTATTGCTGTTCCTCTTAGCATGAAATGTTCCTTGCAGAGATGTGTTGTACTGTTGTCCAGCGCTCTGTCTCCTTAGGAAATTCCAGATTGTCAGACATCTCACAAGGGGCACGCTGTGCTGTATGTCTGCGCAAATAATGTTGCATATTTTTTGTGGCTTAACATTGATGCTTGTGTGGAAAATGCGACATTTATTACTTTTGTTCCATTCCTGGGCGGTTGTAATTTCTTTATAGCCGGCTATATTTATGGAGGAGCAAGGACCCTCACAATCTGTGGAACAACAACGTTGCACTACCCCAACTGTTGACAGTGACACAAAGCCAGCATTTCAAAGGTCCAGAAAAAGACAAAGGCCTGCTGCAATGGACCAACCCGCCTCACAAACTCTTTCTTCCCAAGTTATGCAAACTGCTGAGAGGTTTTCAGAACGAAAAAACAATAAATTTGATATATATGGCATGCATGTGGCTTCCAAACTACACAAAATGGATCCAAGATTCTTACAAGAAACTGAAAGGATCCTAAGCGAAGGTTTGTACAGAGGAAGCAGGGGTCTAATTACAGAATTTACCGAAAATGTCCCCAGCATGCCACATCAACCAATTTATCACCAGCAGCTTCAGCATCATCATCATCATCAGCAGCAGCAGCACCATCAATTCCAGAATGTACCCTATCGGTATCCATCATCTAATTACCCACCACCACCACAACAACAACAGCCTGGGACATCCACCTCTAGATCTTCGGGTGACAGTCTTCCACCCCTGTCTTCCTCATTTGAATCAGATTATTATCAATTTGAATAATATACGTTGTCATTTTTCTATTTACTTTGTTTCATGCACTGTTTTTTTTTTGCACTTTACTAGAACTTTGTTTATCACGTGTTCACATGTACTTTTGTTTGAATATGGTTCAATTTTTTGAATGATGGTTCCATTTTTTGAAATATGGGGAGGGAAGCAGCATGTGTCTGCAGCAAAACTGGGGGGGGGGGGCGCTTTAGTAAGTGATCATGTGTATTTGCACAGTTATGTGTGTCGAGAAATATTAAATTGAGTTATATAGGTATTGCATTCTTACCTTCATGTACTCTTTGCGGAGCACGTGGGTTATAGCCCTGCAGGTCTCAGGAATAATAAACCCCAAGGATTGAGCAGAGATGGCACTTGAGAATTTTAGGTCCTCAAATGATCTGCCTGTAGCCAGGAACCTCAGGGTGCACACCAGACGCTGTTCCACAGAACAGAAACCAGCCTATTATGTTAATTTTATGAGCGTCAGTAACGAATTTCGTGCCATGTGTGCGCCAGACCGTTTTTTTAGCTAACCATTTTTTACCACTAAAATCGTTAGGTTATGTAGCTGTTTTTTTTCGGGCCGACATTTGCGTTATGTATGGTAGCGATATTAACACCTTCGTCAAGGGATAAATTTTCTGCAAAATCGGTCGAAAACACACAGAAATAGCAATCGGTACCATGAATGGCCAGCTTTAGCCAAAGGTTTGGTGGAATGGGGTGCCAAGAAGTCACTTTTCAGTTTAGCCATGGGCAAGCATATTTCTTCGCCAAAAGAGAATAAATTCTGTGTGAGAATGAGTTGTAGCACAGACTCAGAGGCAATCCCATTGGCCTCAAGATATTCCTGGCAGGCATCCAGACCATCTTTATGTGGGATATTGGAATATAGGGATTCCAAATCCATGGTGACTAGGATTGCACCATTAGGGAGATGACCTATGGTCAATAATTTATTGAATAGGTCTGTGGTGTCCTGGAGATAGCTAGCTATATTTCTCACCAGTGGTTTGAGGACACCCTCTACCCATCCTGAGATTTGTTCAGTGAGGGTTCCCACGCCCAAGATGATTGGCCTCCCTGCCTTGCCAGGCGTGTGTATTTTAGGAAGCCTGTCGAATACTTCCATTCTGGTATTGTCAGGTGTTCGGTCCAAAAGATCTGTAGACTCTGCAATGAAGCCCCTGATGACTTTTCACAACTCCCTGTTATATTTTGGTAATGGTAATATCCTTGGCATGAATAGCTCTTCTCTCCTTCACATTGATGTTTCTTGTCTCCTTTTATACCATGTCTGATGAAGAGACCTGAGCAGTCTCGAAAGCTGGCATTTTATCATCATTGCCTTTATTTCAGATAGCCATTAAAAGGTATCATATTTGCAATATTGCTATTTTTGTTTTCCTTACTGAAGAATAACAAAACTCTCTTTCTTTCAACTGGCTAACACGTTACCAAACTTATTTCTCTCTACACTTCTATGTGTCACTCAATCTGGTCACGTACACGCCGTTTTGGACAGCGGTTGGTGACCTATCACTGCTTGGAAGGTCACCAACCCCTGTCCCAAAAGGCTCTGCACAACAGGGCTATCTTCCTCCGAATCCTCTTTGGATGGGTTACCCCAGAACAACTGGCTCATATCGAAATTGAACTGTCTTTCTTGCCCCCTCCCTGTCATCGTTGGTGGCTCCTCATGACCTGACAGCACTTGGGGAGGGTCGGCTCTGTAATTTGTGCTGGTTCCAGTTCCAGCAGGATGAATTTCCAGTTGCCACTTCTGGCTGATTTCCACTGCTTTCTTGGGTAGGGCCGCCTTTACTCCCTCAGTCTAATGAGCACAGTATTCAAATCATCCAGACCATCAGGGCTCTTCGCTACCTTCAGCCTTTACATCTCCGCCGCCTGGTTACCATCTCACTTTATGGACCTTCGTATCCAACTCTGGAAGGCCACCATAGGTGTCATACTCCTGCAAGATTCTCTCTCCACCCCCTGCAGCTGCCCTCATCGTCTCCACACTATCTATCTATCTATCAGGGGCAGGCTGGCAAATTTTTGGCCTGGGGGGGAAAGCCCAGTAGATCGGCATGTGCGGCCCTGAACCACCGATGATGCGGCCGGCCCAGGTGCCATTTGGCACCCTGGCACCCATGCCAGCCCGTCCCTGCTATCTATCTATCATCTATCAATATAATAATGTATTATTCTTATTTGCCTGTGTACCATCACAGTGTTAATGTTTGTATCTCCGCTTCTCCGCTGTGAATTCTTATTCACATGATGTATTTACAATTGGTCCTTTAGGGTGTTTATTCCTGTGTGGGCGCCTCGGTAATATGTAATAAATGACAGTGGCAGAGAGAATATTTATTTGTGCTTGAGGAGGCCAAAAAAGGTTCATTCATGTGACCTGTGGACAGCAGATTTCAGTTCCTTTAGGATACTGCATTTGGTGAGTAGTATTTTTTAAGTTTAGTACAGAAATATTTCTCACAAAATACAAACATACAGGGAATATTATTTATCTATGATATACTGGTCAAAACTCATATCTCTAACATGTTCTTTCGAGTTTAATAACAGTTTATTCAGACTAGATTTGCTCTGAGGCAATGATCCAGTTACAGGAGTTACAACCAGATTAGGAGAAAACTTGCATATTGGTAAAAATATGTTGGACAGCACACAAGTAAACTTTATAAAATGGACTGCGAGATGTTTTGTAGCTCAGCTGTAAATGAACGTTAAAGTAAAGCTGTTCAGTGTCACCAGTATTTTGCCTGCATGCTTTATCATAAGGTTTATTTTCATTCCTCACATTGCAGCATAGCTGTTAAACCACAATTTTAGCACAGCAGAAGCTCGGTGCTGCTATTGACAATCTGTATGCTCTATTAACAGCAGCAACTACTGACATGCCAGTGAATGTTTATACAGTAGGTAGATAGGCTGACAGGTGTAATGCTGCAGTCCATATAAATTGCACATTGTTGCAAGTTGTTTTATAATGAATTTCTATTGGTAAAATGTTATTATTTATAATAAAGGTTTTAAACTTAAATAATCATTTTTGTTTCTTTAAATAAAAAGTTACAAATGTATATTGATATTGAATTAAATTCTGGGGCAAAAATTGTCGCTAATACCCTGCTATAAAAATATAGTCAGTATAATATAGACAGTATATAACGCTGTGTAAGCAGAGTGTGTTTTAAAACATGTTTCATTCTTCAATTAAATAATTAAATATTTGCAAGGGATGTTTAAGAATAGGGGTTCTATGAAAAACGTTCACAGTAACGCTGGTCAGGATCTGTAAAGTAAAGTATTCTCCCTGCACACTCTCATGACTTACACTCTCATGGGTAAAACCATGTTGATTTGCAGAGGAGGTAAAATGAATGTTAGTGTTTGCATTTTGTGGCCATTGTTACTGTTACATTGTTATTAGACTTGTGCTAGGAAATCATCTCTTACCTGTAATACTGTTTGCAATTAATTACATTTACCTCCCCTGCAATTCAACATGGTTTTGCCCTTGCGAGTGTAAATCTGAATCTGGCCCATAGTGTGAAAGTGAAAACCTTGAAATGGTTTCCTTCCCCACCATCAGGATATTACAGATGCAATCAAACTTGATGTTTGATCTGCAGTCACATAAAATATGTAAAGATTAAAATGAATTAATAAAAAGCTTCAGATAAGATAAATTGTTCCAATCGTAAGATTTTTTAAGAGTTGGCAAAACCATGTTGAATTGCAGGGGAGGCAAATGTAATTAATTGATGATGTTTCCTAGCACAAGTCTAATAACAGTGTAACAGTAACGCTGGTCAGTATCTGTGTGCAAAATGCAACCATAAAGTATTCTCTCTGCATGCACACACTGACATTCATTTTACCTCCCCTGCAATTCACCATAGTTTTAACCACTCTTGACAAATCTTTTGATTGGAACAATTTATCTTATCATGTATGGCCAGCTTTACTCCTGTCTTCAATGCATCTGCAGTTAATCTACAAATTGATCTGAGCAACCACCAATTAAATTTGTATGTATGTATGTATGTATGGTGTGTGTATATATATATATATATATATATATATATATATATACACACCATTAGTAAATGCTAAAACCTAAAACCACAAATACTAAAACCACAAATCTCGACGCTTAGTAAATTTAGCCTCTTGTTTCGATGGCTAAAAGCTAAAGTTTCGATGTAATTTTCGAATGAGAAAATCGAACGTTCGATTTGGAACAAATATTCGAATACAACACAAATTGAGCCTTTGTAAATACGGAAAACACAAATTCGACAAGGAAATCGAATCGAACATTCGATTTCACAAATTCGACCCATAGTAAATACCCCCCTAAGTGTTTGTGAGATTTGTAGTGTAGTTACTGTTTGTGTGGTGTTGTGTGTATCTGTGTGCGTTTGTCATAGTTTGTAATTTTTTTTTAACCCATTTTTGTGCTAGACAGTATGGCTGGTGGTAGCAGTGAGGCCAGGTCCAACCACATATGGAAATTCCTATCATGAAGGTGTATTCCAACAAAGTAGCAGAGAAAGGTGAAATAGCAAGTGCCTGATTTATATAGTGCTTCCAATTGCTGGCTAGCGAGATATGGAAATTCACCAGTCAAAGGCACCTCTATTTGAAACTACAGCTTTCAAAAATCTTGCAGCTTAGTAAATATTGCAAGCTGTATCTAGAACATGGAAAAACAGGTGCTTTTTCTGGCTAGATTTAAAAATGCGCTCTTGTGGCGTGTTTCATACATCTCAACCATTAGTAAATACAAAAAACACATTCTCGCAGTAAAACACACCACACCGCAGCGAATTTCCCCCCTGGTCTTGATTGAGGATATTGGGTAAATTGCTGTCTGAGCACCTTACCCAATCCTACAGTGTAACTGGACCGCCTGTCACAAAGCCAATCCAGCTATAAATAGCTTGAGGTAACCCAGGTAGGGACTCGCTCCAGGAGGATGGCCCCTTTGTGCGCCAAGGCAGTAGGAGATGCGCCCATGGTTATGTTGTTCGTTTCCAATGTTCAAGATTTCATTTCATGCTGTGATGTGTTCATTGTTTACAACTGTTATACATTACCTGTACATACATTTGCTTTCTTTGCCACCATCATTGATAGGTAGTTAATCGTAGTGTTGATATTAAATTAAATGAAAGGTGTAATAGTTTTCTTTGAGTCAGTGTCCATTTATTTCCGCCGGGGAGGGGATATCAAGGTCTCAGGAATAATTCATGTGGTGTTTATAACAGTGTAACAGTAACGCTGGTCAGTATCTGTGTGCAAAATGCAAACATAAAGTATTCTCCCTGCATGTAAACACTAACATTAATTTTACCTCCCCTGCAATTCAACATGGTTTTGCCCATGAGAGTGTAAGTCATGAGAATGTAAATCTGAATCTGGCCCTTAGTGTGACAGTCTATTAGGTACCTACACAATTTTTTATGTTTGCTCTTGAATGAACACCAATAATGGGGCAGACTGTAATACCTTTGCAAACAAACATTATAATATTCTAAGAGTCCAGTAAAATCTGTATTTAACATCTCTAATAAATCTGGATTCATAAGAAAAATAAAAAGTGTATTTTAAATGCCATCAGTTTTTCTCTAATACTAACTTATCAGCAATACCATTGTTCTAAATTATGTACAAGACTATGGGGTATATTTACTAAGCAGCGAGATTGCAGTGAGATTGGAAAGTGGTGATGTTACCCATAGCAACCAATCAGATTTAAGCTCTCAGTTTAATTTTACATACTGGAGAATGTGAACTCGAATCTGATTGGTTACTATGGGCAACATCTCCTCTTTTTCTCACTGCAATCTCGCTGCTTAGTAAATATACCCCTATAAGTTTTAGCAGTAATAAATAATGTCACACCAACTGGCATAAACTCAACTGGATCAGGGCCAATGTAAACAGACCAAAAAAAATAAAAGAATAGAAATTCCAAGTTAATGATAAATATGTCAAACTATATATAAAATGGCATTAAACTTATAGATGTATATAACTGAGGGGTGCCACTATATTTAAATTTTAAAGTGGACAGTATAGGGCTGCTGTGAGTACAGTAGCTGCCTGGATTCCTGCACTTACAGTAAAATACACCACCCCAGGGCCTGTGTAAGTGTAAAACATAGGAGTTCATTTTTATTGAATGGCCCTATTTTGAGTAAAAACACAGCCCTCCACATATAAATAATAATACAATCCTACCTTTTTAACATTACTAATACTATTATTATATTACACTCTGCCACTGCTAAGATCCAGGATTGCATATCTCCCAAGTTTCTTGATTCCGGACAGAAATTGGGGCATTGCTTTGGGGTGTCCCGCTGTTCTGTCTGCCTTCCAGTTTGTCCTGATAAATGGACAAGACTTTTTTTGTTGGAGGGGGGGGGGGGTATCTTTTTTATTATATTTGAGTTTGGTGCGACTAAGGGACAGGGTTAAGGCGGTACGGAATAGAGCCTAGACGGGGTTTGGTCAGTACTGGGTGGGGCCAAATGGGTTGGATTGTGCTAGGAGGTTCGGTTTGGGTGGAGCATATTTTTCCTGACTTAGAACTGCCAAAGGTTTGGAGACATGATTATATGTCATATAATTATATATAGTATTATATGATTATATGTAGTATATTTGCTCGGTAAATGCAGTTTTTTTCACAAATCGCTTCCATAGGTAGCATAACATAGGTCTTTATCTGGTCCAATATGACATGACATATTTGTTTACTTCTTTGCAGACACACATGGAGGAGTTCAATGGAACTTCAGTAAAGGAATTCATACTATTAGGAATCACCGAGCTCCCTGAGCTCCAGTCTGTTCTCTTTGTTACTTTCCTATTGTTCTATCTATTCAGTTTTGCTGGTAACTTATGCATTGTAATAGTGGTTGTTATTGATCGTAATCTTCATACACCTATGTACTTTTTTTTGGGCAATCTGTCCTTCTTAGATTTTTTCTACACAACCACAACGGTCCCAAAGATGTTATCAGGATTGCTTATGGGTGACAAAACAATCTCTTTCCAAGGCTGCATAACCCAACTCCATATTTTTCACTTCTTGGGAAGCACAGAAGCCACACTCCTAACCTCCATGTCTTACGACAGATACGTTGCCATTTGTAACCCATTACGATACCATGTTCTCATGGGAAAGACAGTATACGTTCAGTTGGCCTTTGTTTCCTGGTCAATTGGCTTCTTATACTCATTGTCTCACACTATTCTGACTTCAAGGTTGCCCTTCTGCAACAGCAACAAGATCAAGCATTTTTATTGTGATATTAAACCTCTTCTAAAGTTGGCATGCACAGACACATCTATAAATGAAAGCTTAGTGTCTATCGTCACTGGATCCGTCGCTCTTGGCACGTTTGTTTTTATTGTTATTTCATATGCATTTATTGCATCTCATCTCCAGAATATTAGTTCAGACCAAGGCAGGAATAAAGCCATCTCTACTTGCTCGTCTCATCTTACTGTTGTTCTTATATATTATGGAACGGCCTTCTGCACATATTTGAGACCAGCTTCTAAGAATGCATTGGAGCAGGATAGAGTGACTGCAATACTATTTACAGTGATTACCCCAGCCTTGAATCCCATGATTTATGCACTACGGAACAAGGAGTTCAAGAGATCGCTCAGGAAATTCATGATGAGGTCAACATTCTGAATGGAAAATGTGAATTGGATTATTAATAGATCAATGTTTTAATAATTGCTTTGGCTTTGTTATACTTGAAATAAATATGTCACTATCATTGCCATATTCATTGGTGTGTGCAATTCTTATTTAGTCCTTATGTCCATTTGTGGGATTTAACCTTATTTTTTGCATCTTTATTTAATTCTCCAACAGTAATTTAAGTGTTACACTTGTTATATTCCTTTTTATTAATTTTATTTTCCTTTCATCATTCTAGCTCTATGCATGATTATTTTGATTTCAAAATGATCAATTCCAAAGAGGAAAGAGGAGCAAGAGGAGAATTAATTAGACTAACACACTTTTTAAAACGTGGGAACAGGAAAAAAATTGACTGGAAAAAATTGAATAATGTGATCAGTAATATAGGGTCATGGCTATACTCATGGAAACAAACATCTTGAGCCACAATTGGTGACATTGCTTCTATTAAAAATTGATCCCAAGATACAGCCAGGGCCGGCACGCCCATTAGGAAAACTCGGGCGGGTGCCTAGGGCGGCTGGCCGAGCGAGGTGGCAGCGGAGGGAGGAAAAAAACATAAAACAAAAATAAAAAACTGGGACGGCAGATGGCACTAATCCGCCTCCCTCCTCAGTGGTTTTAAAGTGACGTGATGTCATCACGTCACGTACTGGCGTGACATGATGACGTCACATCGCTGTGTCATTTGCTGACAGGGGGCGCAGTGCTAGGTCTGCCTAGGGCTCCCGCAGATCTAGCGCCGGCCCTGGATACAGCAGCCTATAAAACAGTTTAAAACTGGAAACAGATGGGACTCATATGTGTTGTGAGATAGCTTATAGGCATAAATAACTGGAGGAGGTGTATACCATAAACTGAATCATTACTACTGAGGCTGATTATGAGCTTAGGATCTGGAGCACAGGGATACAACTGTTGGTTGTCATTATACAAGGAATTTAAGGACATTACTAAATAATATGGGGCAAAACCATTGGCATAAAATAAACTATGGAAATGTGTATATACAAAATACACACAGCCATTATGGGGAATATTATACTTAGGGTAAGAAATCTATGGAGCATACTGTAAAATGCAGATTTCACACAATGCCATAATAAGCCTGTAATATGCTCCATTGCCTCCACTCTGTCATCCATTGTCTACCTGGTAATCCGACAGATGCCGATCTTCACCCCATTGGTGTTGATGTCTTGCTCCACAGCCCGCATGAGCACGACCACCTTACCACCGCTGACATTCCTTTATCCAATTTACTATCACCCAATCCAGACCTGGCAACACCCTAGAGTGAAGCAGGTACGAGGGAGACCCTCAGACTGACCTTTTCCTAAGAGAAGATGGAGGCTTTGGGCTGGTTAACAATCTGTATTAGCAGGGACCTGGGAGAGCAGTCCTGGGATAGAAACTTGACAAACCATGGAAAATAGCAAATTGACAGATACTATGAAAATTATTATAAACATGTAATGACAAAACACATAACATGGACACACCACGCCTATAATACAACAGTAAGGGGGGAATTCAGTAAGCGTCAAATTAATGTGGGATTTGAATTCGGCAGCATTCGCCAGTGATTTGAAATCGCTAAAGCATGGTGATGTCAAGTATTCAGTAAATGTCTAATTGGATTGGAGATTTGAAATCCCTGGCGAATGAGGGTGAATGGTTTGGGGGAATTGAGCTGAATTCCCCATCGAATTAGGACTTATTCGCCGGGGAATAGAAATCGTCATGTCGAATTTACTGCTACAACATCATTGTCAAATTGCAATCCCTGCTATTGCTGTAGTAAATTGATCAATTTACTGGCACAATAACTGTTTTGTTTTACATAAGGTATGAATAACATATAAATGAAAAGATACATTTCTTGTTTGAGAGAAAAGAAAGCAATATGGTTCCTTAAAATGGACACACACAATTATTCCATTAATGTCCAAATAATAATAGACAGCAATAAAAAAAACTTATTTTTAACTTAAAATTAAAATCGTAGTAACAGTAGTAACAGTATCCATAACAGATTAAGCAAAATATGAAATTAACGGTGTAAATAAAACGATGAAAGTGTTTAAAATAATAAATAGATGAAGCTCCCAGGGGGCTTATCTCCTGCTCTTCAATGTGACAGGATCAGTATTACATAAATATAAAGGTTCTTCGCTGGCTATTCAGTCTTTATACAATTATGCTCAGCAGCATCAGTAGCTCTGTAAAATAAATCCCATCCAAATCATGATAAAATTATTTTTAAATAGAAAAGAGTCCCCAAGAAATACAGATGCAACCTGACATTAAAAGTATAAAAATATACAAAAAAAATGATGGGTACACTAGGTTCATTCACAATCACCACACACTGTAACCCTATACAACATCATCACACTTCTGGGATATTGAGAAGATCCAACGACTCTCTGACTAACTTTTTACTTCACATCTGATTGGACTTTCTCTCTCTACACACGCCAATCTTAACTGTCATAGCGGTGCTCATCTACCAGTAGCCATACATTTCTTTAACCCCCATGAAGATTATATAAAATACATCACATTAAATGGCAGTTTTAAATCGCAAAGGACAGGAGGTTCTGTGAATACAAATTACTAATTTATGACCATCTTGCATACTGAACACAGGACTGTATTTGTCCCTGTGATTTATGGCCCACTACAACCTCTAAAGAATCTGGTCCAGAGATAGTGGGGCATCAGGGCTCTGGACTTAATCTTAAGGATTTAATCTTCAGATAATTCTGTCACCATGTTGTGTGTGTGTGTGTGTGTATATATACTGTATATATATATATATATATATATATATATATGTGTGTGTGTGTGTGTGTGTGTGTGTAAAAGAAAAAAAGTTGAAGAGACCCTAGCCTACGTTGGCACTCATTAAATAATTTATTTCAATCCTATTCAAATCCTATTCAAAACTCTGTATGCAGAATGTCAATTAAAGTGCAATGTGACTCTATTGCACTTATCCACATATATAGCGTAGCAGCATAAACAGAGCATAAATTAGCAGCAAAGTTCATAAAACAGCATAAAGTCCATGGTTCAATGAGCCAAAACAAAGTGCTAAAAAATGTGCAAAACAGCAATGTGCAAAAACATGTGCAAAGTGTTTGTAAAACAATGTGGCAGCCATTAGTATGAATAGAAAAAATAGAAGAAGCCTCCAATAACATTCATGTGACGGTACAACCTGGTGGCTCCAGCCACTACTGAACATATATATATATATATATATATATATATATATATATATATATATGTTACTTCAGACGTCAAACCTTAAACATCCACATCCATCCAACCCTGAACCTGATAAAATAAAACCAGACATTGTAAGAAGACACAGCTAATACCTTGCCTACAGCACCCTATTTGCTGGGGTTGGTTCTATCCACTGTCAAGTGGGGTAGGCTTAGTACATGATCATTGTGGGTCGCAGTGTGCGCTTACAAGGTATATAACAGTCTATTTCTACGCACATTGTGCAACCAATGGGACAATTCTACCACTTTGTGCAAGACAGACAAACTTATACAACTGATACTAAGTTCAAAATTTCGATTTTAAGCAACTCAGTTCGTTTCGAGACACTAACAAAATTACTAATGATAGTAATACTAATGATATCCATACTCATAAAAAAGTTGTGTTTGCTTTGTAAGTGCCTGTATCAACCAGTATGAACTATGTATTTGCAATATATGACCACATGAATATATGACCACATAACATGAAATCAAATTTATCTTTCAAAACATTCATTGGAATGTAATAAAAGCTGTACGACTGACTATCTAAGATTGACTACAGTATACAGTGATCAAACCTTGTAAGAAATATGTTCATGTAATACCTCCATTTTAATTAATTTATTGTTTATGTATTGTCAACTAATTACCTTGGGGATCTTGTGATTTATCTGCTCCCATTGGATTTGGCTGTCTGCTATAAGATACAATGACAGTGAATCTATCAGAATCGAATGCTGTGATGTGAATGTTAAGGCTGTTTTAATATGCAATTGTCAAAGCTACAATATTATACAGTACTATTGTCATAAAGGTCTGAAGACTTCCTAAGGATATTGAAAGAACAATATATATCTTCAACTTTAAAGATTAGCATTTATATATCTATGAGAACATCTTCATTTAAGCAAAAAAAGCACTGAGCAGTAATCAGTAATCGGTACCATACCTGCGCATCCATTACTGTCATGGAATTATTGGTTACATTTATCTTATACTCTTCTATGTAAAGAAATCACTAATCCTGTTTCAGGTTGGTTGGTTCCATTACCCAGTCTGGACACCTTAAAGAATTACTCAAAGTGACGGTAAAACTCCCAATAAATAACCATTACATATAAAACATTTACCATCAAAAACCATCCAGGTGAAACCGGGAAGAAGAATTCCAACCAAAATATAACTAAAAAAGGAAAATGTCATTTTTTTATGTGCTAAATATTACATTTACATAAACCTCAATATTCATTAGAAATAATATATGCTGGGGACAGGGAGTCTAGTGCAGGTACACTCCCGGATACAGTCCCATCTACTACACTGTAATGTATAGTGGTGGTTGTTATGTGTGTGATTGTTTCAGGGATAATTCCAATGTACTAAAATATAGTTATAATAAGCTTCAATGCAAAAAAGCTACATTTTTCCTAGATATTTGTTTTTCATTTGAAAATAATGCCTAGACAACATTCTTATACGTTTTGTATTGTGCTCACAAGGTTAAATGTGTTTTAATTATTTTTATTATTATTAACGTTTATTTACCACATAATTTCCGCAGTTTTTTGTTGTTCTTCAATGAGGAAAACAAAAATGGCAATCTTGCAAATATGATACCTTTTAATGGCTAACAGAAATAAAAGCAATGATGTTAAAGTGCGAGCTTTCGAGACTACTACTCTGTTCATCAGGTGTGGTATAAAATTACATCTGTAGAAACACACACAACAGGGCAGAGACGTTTAGAAGAAAAAAGAGACAGGACATTGTTTTACACAATAAAGGAGCAATATACTCACTTACCCATGGCTAAGCATTTCTGTAGCCCTGGACACAGTGTAGATGATTTAAAAGTGATTATTTTAAGAGGCAGTTTTACATTTTAAAGGGACAGGAGGGTCTGGGAATACAAATGTATGACAATCTTTGACACAGGAATAAATCTCTCCATGGGTGTTATGGCCCACTACAACATCTAAAGCATCTGATCCAGAGATAGTGGAGGCATCAGGGCTCTGGACTCTAGACATCAATCCTGCGACAATAAAACTTTCACACTTCTTATCAGGAAATTAATGAAGGATTTACCATCCAACTCATCCATTCTGTTCAAAATTGTTTGTTTTTCTTCTAAATGTCTCTGCCCTGTTGTGTGTATATATACTGTAGGTGTTTCTTCAGATGTATTTTTATACCATGTTATTCCTGTGCATAGCACACTGTGGAAAGGGGCATGCCTTTGGCTTTTCGTGCTCCATTCATTCATTCATTGATTCATTAATAGCAAAGTGGCAGTCGCTGCTATGCATGGTTGAATGCAGGTTTTTCCAGCATTAAAAAAAATCTCACATTCACATTTTTTTTATCACTGGGCGCATAAAACTTTTAAACATGTAAATAAATAAATGAATAAATAAAAATTAAAAACCACATTTTTTATACAACTTTTTTTTATGTAAACTAAACATTATTCTTTTTATTTACACTTTTAAAGCAAGTCATTAATTATGTACAGCTTGGAGCAGAGAAGAGACTGGTGATATGATAGCAGCTTTCACATATATATAGCCATGTATTCAAATAAAGGAGGGGATATTTTTCAGAGGAAGAGGTATAACAGAACACAAGGAAATGTGCAGAAGAATTACTTCACTGACCGGGTAATGGATAAGTGGAATAGCCTCCTAGCAGAAGTGGAATGGGGAACAAGCGCCTATGACATCACTTGCGCTCATTGGTTCCCACTATTCTCACTATAATGGACCAATCCACATGTATAAATGAGAAATATTGCATGGCTTCTGCTTTTGAAACCACGTAATTATATATGATGATTGATAATTTTGTCCGGTCAAAATATTTTTAAAGTTGCTCTCAGCTTAAATATAAAATACTGTAAATGTGTGTTTATGAGCTGAAATGCAGTAGTAAACCTAAATATTTCCTGGTGTAGAAGGGATGGCTCCCAACACACACACACACACACACCCAGAACTGCATGCAGACATACTACTGAACTTACTTAGTGGGATATAAGTGGGAAAAACCATGTTGTATTTATTTTTGCATTTTGCACACAGATACTGACCAGCGCTACTGTTACACTGTTATTAGACTTGGGCTGGGAACATCATCTCTTAAATGAATACTGATTTAAGAGATTGCAACTAATGGACCATATCGTGAATTCTGTAAGATGTAAGTCTGGATCCAGTCCACATTAACACACACACAGGCCCTCTCTTTGAACTTATAATGGACCGTATACTGATTTACAAATGGTTTATGCTTATATTTCATTAATTCATATTGTATAATATTTTCTACAGGTTGCTGAATACGACATTTTCTATGCATCACAATAATGACTGCAGATAAACAGGCATAATATTCATTTATTAATGTATTAATTGTGCATACCCAAGACAGATACTAATTGATGCTAAGAAATGGTATTTATTGCAACATACTGTATAAATGTTGTTTGTAGTCCTTTGCCACAATTTATCTTGTTTCAAAAATGATCTGTACTGTAAGTGTCGTTTGACCCCTGATCTTGTTAAAAGTCTGTTATTTATTCACATAAATTTTGCAATATAGATATTTTAAAGGTTATGTTATTATCATGTTTAAAGATTATTATATAGATAATATGATATATCTGTATAACTAAGTAATATAATGGAAAGTCTGAATAAGACATCAATAGAAGGATTTGTCCTGTTAGGCATCACAGAAATCTATGGGCTTAAAGTCTTCCTCTTCATCCTCTTTCTCATGTTCTATATGTTCACATTATTGGGAAATCTCAGCATCATCTCTCTGATTATTCTTGACCAAATTCTTCATAAACCTATGTACTTTTTCTTGGGTAATCTTTCATTTTTGGATATCTTTTATTCAACCACAACTGTCCCCAAGATGTTATCCGGCTTACTAATTGGAGACAAGAAAATATCATTCTATGGTTGTGTTCTCCAACTCCACTTCTATCACTTTTTGGGGAGCTCTGAAGCTCTTCTTCTGACCGCCATGTCTTATGATCGGTACGTTGCCATTTGTAATCCTCTGAGATACCCTGTATTAATGGCCAAAACAATTTGCATCCAGTTGGCATCCAGCTGTTGGTCTATCGGATTTCTCTATTCAATATCCCAAACTATTATAGTTTTTCGGTTACCTTTTTGCGACAAGCAAATCACTCATTTTTACTGTGACATTAAGCCTGTTCTAAAGTTATCCTGCTCAAATACCCGACAAAGTGAAATGATGACGTCAACCATTTTTGCCTTTGTCGCTGTCAGTACATTTTCAGCAATCGTTATGTCTTATATTTTAATTGGAACCCATCTACTCAACATCCGATCTACCAATGAGAGGTGGAAAGCCTTCTCCACCTGCACTTCCCATATAACAGTTGTTTTTTTGTACATTGGAACAGCATTGTTTACATACCTTGGACCAATTACACAAAATTCCCTAGAACAAGACAGAATTAGTGCTATATTGGTTACAGTTTTTACTCCAGCCCTAAATCCACTGATTTACACACTAAGAAATAAAGAGGTCAAGAGATCCCTTAAAAAGATTTTGGGAGGACATCAGAACAGTTCAGATTCATATTAAAATGTAAAATTACTTAATAATGCAGGACTGAATTCTATAGTGGATCCCCACCATGCCATTCCTCTATACAAGTACTAAGTAGGTCACTCTCATTGGTCACAAAGACTTAGGACCAGATCCAGACTTTACATATTCTTAACTTACTCACGAATTACCCACAAGTGGGCAAAACTATGTTGAATTGAAGAAAAATCATATCTCAACAAATATTTTTCACAAATAAAAAAATTTAACACCCTGCAATTCAGCATGGTTTTGCCCACTCATAAGTCGTGAGTAAGTCAATAGTAGTCAAAAATCTTGATCTGGTTCTTAGAGATACAGTAATTGGAAACTACTGTAACCATAACATTATACTTAATAAATGGTGATGGATAAGGGCATATTTCCATTCCAGAGCCCTGGAAAGAAATTGGAAGTCTAGTTGCTGTAATTTTGCGGTCAGATAGACACCTAATTACTCTGGTGTGTGTAACAGAAAAATGTTTTTATATGTATAAACATGATCCACTGATATTTCTCCTGTTAAGTTTCCCAATTCAATGTACCATTGTACCAATTCAATGTACTCGGATTGAAAAAACATGGTAATTTTTTACATGGAACTTTTTACATGGGAATGGTCCAGAAAAGGTTTCTAAATGCACCAGAAATTCAGCTCTGAATGATCCACTGTTTCCAACAGATAATAGTTTCCCCCCTTACAATTGATTATGGTTTTGCCCAGGTAGAGTTATATCTGTAAAGTATAAATCATTACAGAAAAATCATTTCACATCAGACGAATAATTGTTTTTTAGATGTTTAAGATTTACACATTCACATTTAATATCCAATGTGATATCATACAATACAAACTGCATCCTAGTGACCACAGTCCAATACAGACAGTATTCTACTGACCACCAGGGAACTTTCCTTGCCTTGCCACTCTCCTTGCTCACACAGCCTTCCAAGAGCTGACCTCTACCATAAGATTTACTATCCATCCTCATTTACAATGGTATTGAATTTAGATAGGGTAGCATGAAGCGGGTACGCCTTTACCGTATAATTACCATCTTTCCCACAAGCGTTTACTCCAGCCAGTCCGGATGTGAGGTTACAGATCCATAGTGATTTTGCAGTGCAAGTACATGCACATGCCAAGAGCTTGGCTACCAGACCTGTACTGTATATTTATATTACAACTGCTCTCAAATATGTCAGTTTCAACAACAACTTATTTTTGTGTAGTTCAGTCCATGACATTAAGAACGTTCGTGTAAGGAACTCCAAAGTATTGAGTACACTGTTAAAGCTTAAAGTCGTATTTTAAGTCTCACATGTGCAGATTTTTATTGGGTGATACACTGTTTAAATATTTATAAATAGGTAATTATTAACTGAGACATTAAACCATACAAAGCATGCGACATACATTTGTACATTGATTTAAATGCCACTTCTAAAAATCACAATAACAAACTTTTAATGTATTTTGTAAGGTGTATTAAACTGTAATTCTACACTGTGTTCTTTGAATAACAGCTGTACCCTATTCAACTCATTAACTACCAAAAATGTACAAGGAACTTAATCTGTTGGTGACCATGTCTTGGGTTGAATGAATAAAAATATAAGATTTTTCTTGTACTGTAAAAATGCGATAAATGTAATATTCTATATGTTATATATATATATATATATATATATATATATATATATGTGTGTGTGTGTGTGTGTGAAGTATTTGGTTTTATAGGTGACATGACATGCTATATAAAAAACAATACGTATCAATGTAGGGGTTGATGAATGCATAAAGGCGACAACCTGACAGAGATTTATCACTGGATGCCCAACCATGGAATCCCCAGAACCAACAGGATATTTTAAAACCAACCCTTACCTTTATCCTCACCCTAACCCTCCTGATCTATAAGCTTGACCCTCCTTTCCCTGCTGCATAATCCTAACTTTTAATCCAATCTTTTCCCTCACCACAGCCTAACCTTAACCTCTTCTATTTACCAGTCCCTCTCCACAACATACTATTCTCTTCTATTAACCTGTTTCTCTCTGCAGCCTAATCCTAATTTCCCCTTGTCTGATCTCCACACAGCAGCCTAATATTAACTTCCTTTTCTCTGATCTATTATACCCTTCCCCCCGCACATCCTCAACCTAAACCTACCCTTCTAAGCTCAATACCCTCTAAGCAGCCTAAGTCTAAATCTCTCTTTCTATGCTTAAATTCCCTCTCGGTGGCCTAAGTATAACATTCCCCTGTCTGACACCTTTCCGTATCGGATTGGGGGAAGAAGAATACCTTGGGGGAGAAGAATAAAGAAGTTTTAACCTGTGGTGTCTTTTGGTGTACCTGCTACTAAGGCAATATTAAACATAATCTTTTACCCTTACAAGTTGATAAAAATAATTCTTAATATAGTTGCAATAGTATTCCATTTTCCAAAAATATTACATTCTAATTCAAGCCCTTTGCCTTCAAATGACACATCTTATTTAAGAATTTTATTAACGACTTCCTCACTTCCTTGTTTCTCAAAGTATAAATGAGAGGGTTCAATGTTGGAGTGACCACCGTGAACAATATGGCTGCCACCGTGTCCTTTTCAATTGAATTTTCAGTGGAAGGTCCAAGGTAAGTACACATTGCTGTCCCGTAAAACAAGGTGACATTGCTTAAATGTGAGGAACATGTTGAGAAAGCCTTGAATCTTCTCTTTGAAGATTGTATCTTCATGAGATGAATAATAATATAAATGTAAGACAGCATGGTAAGAGAAAATGTGCCTATGCTTAGTAATCCACTGACAGTGGTGACAGTGACTTCATTAACATAAATGTCTTTACACGCCAACTTTATTACTGGCTTAACATCACAGAAAAAGTGTTTGACTATATAACTTCTACAAAATGGGAGCCGGGATGTCATAATTGCATTAATTAATGATGTTGTAATACCTGTGACCCAAGAAATTAATACCATTTTAATGCAAGTGGTCTTCTTCATAATGACTGTGTATCGTAGAGGGTGACAGATGGCAACATATCGGTCGTAACCCATGGCAGCTAGGAGGACACCTTCTGTGCATCCCAAAAAATGGAAGAAATATAACTGAGCAACACAGCCATTTATTGAAATTGTGTTTCTCACCACAAACCCTATCAACATCTTGGGAATTGTAACCATGGAAAAAATGATATCCAAAAAGGAAAGATTACCAAGCAAGAAATACATGGGGGAGTGAAGGGCGTAATCTGTGATCACTAAGATGATAATAGTTAAATTGCCAGTAATGTCAATAAAGTAGAAAAAGGAGACTAAAATTAGGAGGAACTTCTGAAGCCATGGAATGTTGGTGATTCCCAAAAGAATGAACTCACTTATTAATGTTATGTTCCACTCTCCCATCTCCTTATTAAAAATAAAAAAGCAAATATAAATTATTGTGGTTTATTAGGCTTTTCATTGCTATTCACTGAATTAATTTAAGATTAAAAAACCACAGAAGTGAAATAGAATGTGAGGTAGAACTGGCACTTTGCATTGTATTAAAATGTCATGGTAATATTTGTTACATGTTTGTTTATTTTAAAGAAATAGACACAAATCATAAATCGTCATTGGGAAAATGAAAAGAACAAATTGACTCTAAGGCTGGTTTAATTGATTTTACAGCCCCTTACACAGTTTGCGTAAGTGTGAAATACTGCATCCTCTGTACTCGTAGCATAACGAGGTTTGGCTATAGTAAGAGACACAAAAAAGTGCATGACCAGCATTTTCACGTCTTAACTAACAATTGAATCTGCCCTTAAATGTGGCTCTGTATCTATATGTGAGGTTTATTGTATACGGTCACAAATCAATCAAACATGTTAAAGTCACATGTAAAAAAATACACAAATATGAACAAATTACTGTAAACCTATACAATAAAGATTTTATAAACAGAATATTTTGTATATGTGACATAATTATGGTTGTTATTTATTTCATCTATATGCTAATTTTTAAATTGCATGTTCAGTTTAGTTTAGGGCATACATACAGCAGAAAACAAGATGACTGGGGGCATACAGGAGGAAAGTGGGATTATTATGCAAAATAAAAGTACTGATGCATACATACAGGGAATAATAGAAGGAATAGGGTCACACATACCGTGACCCTATTATGGGAAATGGAGCCTACATAGAAAGGGGAAAAGGAGTACTGGGTCATGCAGTGGGAAATAGGAGGACAGGGGACATACATACAGGGTAAACAGGTGGACTGGGCAATAAATACACAGGAAATATGAGGACTACATCCAGAGAGAAATATGAGCACTGGAAGCATCCAGAGGAAATAGGAGCACTGGAGCATACAGAGGAAATAGGAGCACTGGAGCATACAGAGGTAATAGGAGCACTGGAGCATACAGAGGAAATAGGAGTACTGGGGCCATATATACAGAGAGAAACAAGAGGACTGGGGCATATAGCTGTGTGCGTGAAGTGGCAGGAGAGGCACCAGTAAAAATCTTGCCTAGTGAACCAAAATGTTATGGGACAGCCTTAGATGTACTTTTTAAACGCCCTTCTCACCCATCGTGCCTGACCCACCAATGGGAAAATGGAAAAACACAGGGACCTTTGTTTATTGTAATTTGTGGTCATACCTAGAGTGCAGAAAATGCCCTTTACAAAAATCTGAATTCGCTCCTATGTTTATAATGATTTGAAGATTTTTGCTCCTATGTTAATAATGATTTAATTTTTAGATGATTTGAAGTATTTTTTTTACATATCAGATCAGATATTTTCTTAATAATTAATGTCTGAGTGCTTTGGTTAATAGGCATTCTGCTGTTGCCTAGACGTCTTGATCTTTAATTTGAGTGTGTTGTCAATATGTACCAACTTCCACAAGCTTTCACACATACTTACTGTAAATGGTTTAGATAAATCCACTCCTTTCCTCTCTGTAATGTTCTTTTGATCGCAAGGAGTAACCGTTGTACATTGGCTTCTAGTCTGAATAGCTGCAATTGCAAAGCAAACATAGACAAACATAAATTACACTGATTGTTGTTTGTCTCACTTTGGATCAGGCCCATCTACAATGGTGGTTAAAAATTAAATCTTAGTCGAATATCTTCAAAAATATGTTAAATTAGTAACTTTGCCTGTGAGAATAAATAAAATAAAAAAACATAAATAATAAAAAAATTATTGCAGTCACAGAAGTTTAACAAATTCATAATAGGTAACGTGTAAATTTAGTAAAAGATAAAAAATACTATGAATAAAAAAATAAAAACAATATAAATATTTCTTTCGATATTGTTTGAAGTATTACAAAAATGTTCAGCATTAAAACAATTTTCAATCTGTATGCGAACTTAGAAACATTAATGATATCAACAAATATATAATAAACTAAAAACTTTTAACATATACATTGGTAACTAATGACATGACTACTAGCAAATTTACCAAAAATGTATTTGTAAAAGATTACTGAGAATGTATTTTAAATGTATTTAAATATTTTAAAACATAAAAAATATATCTCACTCTTAAGATACAATATTACCAAACAAGTAGTAAGACTTTAAATATAAAAATTAAAGAAATTTACATAAATGTAAAACTTTTTTATGAAAAACAAAATCAATATTCTAAATTTCTAAATAATAATTTCTAAATAATCATTTCCCATAGTTTTTCTGCAAACAAATTATATAGATATCTTAAATGAAAACGTAATTTGTATCTATATTACATTTTATTGTGCAAAATAGGAAAATAATAAAAAAACACAAATAATAAATTTACCTTTACAAGAAATTGAAATTTTATTGATCTGTTTATAAATATATTTTATCCTCCACTGTGGTTTATAAATTTCCTAAAAACAGCCTAATATGAGACTGTTGGTAAAATGTTTCATTGCTGGTTCAAATCCAGTCTATATTTGCTTCAAATATTCTTTAGAGAAATTAATAATTATTTTCCTTGCGGGATTCTGCATTCTGAGACCAATCTTGCATAAAAAAATATATAATTCATAAATTCTCTAAGAGAAAAACAAATAAAAATCCTAAACATAAATGAAAACAGTAAAACTGTTGTTCTACTTGAAAAAAAAAATATTACAAATTTTTATCCAAATTAATATGTTATAAGTTTCTTTTAAGTATTTGTCATTGATATTGGGGTAATGTAAGTCGCATGAAATGGCAACCAGAAGCTGGTTGACCTAGAGAAGGAGACATTTACTAATCCATATTAGACTGATAAGGCATTTTAAAGATGGTATTATTATTATTTTTATTATTATTACGTATCCACTATAATGCACAGTCACACAGAGTGCTGTTGTCTTGAAACATTAAACATTTAGGATCATCCATTCAATATTAAATTACACATGGTCTACTTATATGCTGTCGACAACCATGACTTTATAGGATGTTCCCATTATATTGAGGCTCCCTTATATCATTCATATGAAACATGTGCCATATATGGGAGTAAATTTACTAAAGGGCAAGTTGGGTACTATTTCAGTAAACACTGTGCAGAAACTAGATTGGAATGTTAACACACATTCACATTCTGGAGCACCCGGAGGAACCCATGTAGACACAGAAAGAACATTACAACTCCGCACAGATCAGTTTCTGTCCAAGGAATCAAACTTACAACCTTAGTGATGTAAAGCATGATTACTGTCATCTGTCCAGAATAGGAGAATATTTAATATTAAATATATATTGATAACATCTCCTAATCACCATATTGAGAAGGGTTAGGTGGCCATGCCAATGTGAAATTTAGATGGATAGCATTATATTCCTAAGTTTTCAAATATGCCAAATTAGTTATCTTTTAGATAACTAGCTGATTTCTCCATACTGTTTCTCCATAAGACAAACCTAGATTTTAGAGGAGAAAAACAGAAAAAACTGTTCCCATTTACCCAAATTATTCTATTTATCAGCCTCCTTCATGTCAGGCCATCCAACACTTTTGTTGTGTGTTCTGTGTTTTGTTGTGTTTGTTGTGTACCTTCTAGCAGTGGGGGAGGCCTGGACAGTATTCAGCTGCAGGAGGGCAGCCAGCAACCAACTTGATGGCACAGGAGCCTGGCAGATACAGTACCCTAGGACTGAGGCACAACAATAGCAGGAGGCAGGTGCCCTGATGCCCAGCTATACCAGAGGTAGCAGAAATGATTTTAAAGACAGCCTGTAGCTGTATCTGAAGTCCAGGCCAGCCAGCCCCCTGCAATGAGACCGAGGGCCATGCAGCAAGGAGGATATATCCATTGCTAGGCAGCTCCAGCAGGACCCAGGAAGTGGCATGGAGGGAGAAGCTGCTGGGAGGGATGAGAGCTGGCAACCCAGAGGATGAAGGGGAGAGTAGGTGGCACCCAAGGTCACAGATAAAAACTTTAGCCCCTGTGAAGTCCTGGGAGAAAGAGACACAGCACCGCACAGAGCGACAGGGTAGGTCAAACATGGGGTGTTGGGTCGAGACCCGATGCACCAGTTCCTGAGCCAGGCAGTTTGGAGGCAGGGAGATGCCAGCAGCAGCACAAAGGTAGCCACGCTTCCACTTTTATTCGCTCCATAAGACGCACACACTTTTTCCCCTATTTTTATTTTTTTTTAAAGAGTGAAAAATACAGTATATTATTATTAGCGTTTACACATAATTTCTGCAGTGCTGTACATAGTGATAGTACTGTACATACATTGCATGGGGTACAGCATAACAATACAATAACAAACATGAAATCATATATAGCATGGGGTACAATGCCATAGCATGTAGTAACAAATATAGCATACATGCATAGCGTGAGTAAGAACTAAGAGGGTCAGGAAATGTATAAGGGAGGGAGGGAGAAGATGGGGCAGGTTGATGTAAAAAACAGGAGGGTGGTTCCTGCTCATAATGGGATGAGGGGTAAAGGGTAGAGAGATTAAGTAGAAGAGGGTAAGCCATTCTTAAGAAGTGAGTTGAGTAAAGACTAGGAGGGTGGTAGATAACCTAAAAGGTTGTGTTAGGCTGTTGCAATGGAGAGAGGCAGCTTGGGTGAAGTCCTGGATGTGTGCATGAGAGGTGGTGAAAGTGGTTAGTAGTTAGCAGAGTGGAGGGGCAGGATGATGAGTGGATGTAAATGAGCAAGAAGAGGTAGGGAGCAGAGGAAGAGGAGAGGGTTTTGTAGGTGAAGAGAATTCTGAAGGGAATAGGAAGCCAGTGTAGAGATTGACAGAGCAGGGATGTGGAGGTGATGTGACGGGTCAGAAAGATGAGTCTTGCTGCTGTATTAAGTATGGATTGTTGGGTAGATAAGTCAGTTGTTAGGAGAGTGGAGAGTAGGATTTTACAGTAGGAACAGGCCATATGAATATAGCTGAGGACAGAGTTGCCGCTATGGCTATCACCCAGGACATTCTCCAACAACTTGATCTTCAGGAGATTGCACTGCAGCACATTACATGAACTCTGTAGCAAACTTTTGGCCTGAGCCCATTCCTCCTTGTTTTCAGGTCATTCTGGAGTTACCAAGACTCTCAAATTATATATAATACCATGTGGGTAGATATAATACCATATGTGTAGTGGTCGATCGCTTCTCTAAGGTGCATTTCACACCTCTCCAGGGACTGCCTTCTGCTCCATTACTCAGCCAGACCTTCATCGAGAGATATTCTTGCTCCATGGTGTACCATCCGTGATAATCTCTGACAGGGGAGTCCAGTTCACTGCTCAGTTCTGGTGAGCTCTGTGTACCTCTCTACAGGTCAATTTAAAATTTTCATCTGAATACCATCTGAAGACCATACCGAGAGGGTATATTTAAGATCTAGAGAACTTCCTCAATTGACAACATCCTCGAGTTCTGGAATTCAAGCCACTTCCTAGCCCAACCATTCCTGCAGCTGGTCGGGCAACTTATTGCTTTGCCAAAATCTGGAGTGATGTTCGTTCTTCTCTTATGAAGACTGTTGCTATTATGTACATGGCCTGTTGCCTTTATGTACATGTACATAAAGGCAACAGGCCTTGGATAACCATGGTCAATAGGCGATGGTTAGAGATAGGCTCTTGATAAATTGATCTTTAGGGCCCTCTTGGTTAGTGGACGTTAGGCCCAGGATAGACCTTAGGTGGTATTAGGCTGCAAAGTCCTGCAAAGGTCTTGGGTAGGGGAGGGAGTATCAGGAGAAGGGTTTTTTTTGTAGATAATGTGGTGGGTATAGGAGACATTTCACAAGATGATCATATACTGAACTTAGTTCAGGCACCACATCTGAAACAAGAGGAGGGAATCTAACAGCTTCCGTGGTTCTTCAGAATCAGTGTTTCTTTCATATGTGTGCTGAGTGACATATTGAGGAGAAGTCTGGTGAGAAGAGCAGAGTAAAGAGACCCTTTATATACCGCACTGCAAGAAAGGGAAATGTGAGTGTGATGTGATGCATACACTTACATAGGTGATCTTGGATGTACTTCACCATATAGTATTTCTTTTTTTACATGCACAACGGGGATTCAAGAAAATAAGAACATCAAGGAACATAATTTATCTGCATCAACTGAAGAAAATCACTATTGGACACAAGTATTTATTATACACTTTTGTGGACACAATTACCTTTTTTATTTATGGAAGAGTGGCATTACACCTTCTTGTTATTATTTTAATTCGACATAGAATGCAGCTAAATTTTCCAAAACCATTCACCATCATTCGCCAGAGATTTCAAATCACCAATTCAATTCAACAGTTACTGAATACTATACATCACCATGCTTTGGCTATTTCAAATCACTGGCGAATTCAACTCCCCCATCAATTCGACATTTACTGAATTCCCCCCCCTGAAATCTCACTGACACCAGGGCCTAAATTCACTAAGCAGGGATTTTGCTGGGGATTTGAAAAGTGGGGATTTTGCCCATGGCAACCAATCATATTCGAGCTCTCAGCTTCATTTTACATACTGGAGAATGTGAGCTCAAATCTGATTGGTTGCCATGGGCAAAATCCCCACTTTTCAAATCCCCAGCAAAATACCCGCTTAGTAAATTTAGGCCCAGGTCATCTTATTTCCAGTGCTTCATATATCAAATGTAAATTACACAATGCTAAGTCTGACAGTCAAAGAGATTGATCCAAAATCTGGTTCACAGACCAGAATATACAATATAATAATAATATAATAATATTCTGATTTGTGCACATTTCACCTTATGCGTCTAAGGCAATGTACATGAAGCATAACGCAAAGCATGCCTAGTTGTAAGTATACAACTTTGCTATTTTATTTAAAATACAACACAAGCGTGACAACTAAAGTTTTTTGCTTTATTAAAATTAACATTAAACAACATATACACAGGTACAGTAGACATTTTGATATCGAAGAAGTAAAAACTGTATTCCATTTTGTATTCATACAGTGCTGAACATCACTGAAAATAACGGACAAAGCATGAATACATTGATACAGCATTGCATAGATTGAGGGAGTGATGTATGAACTCCAATGGAGAGGAGGAACACTGACCCAGAAATATTACTGCCATGCGATCCTCTGCTATGACCCAATAAACACAGTGCTTAGTGGGTCTAGTGACTTGACTATAATTCTAATTATGACAGAGTTATGACGGATGAGAGGATGAGTCCTACACCAGTAATTTTGTAGAGTCCACATATAAACTGGGTAAGGGGTGGAAAACAGGATTCCACATAATGGCCTAATCCAACAAATACTGTGCAATTGATATCCTTTTCCTCTCCCGGATGTGGTTTACCACTGTGAACAGGACTGTTGCAGACAACGAAACAGATCATCAGTGCTGACAGAGGGAGGGTTTCCTGACACCGAGTTTCACGATTCCTGCAGCGCTTACAGTTAAGTGTTCCAAATTCTTCCATTACATCCTTCTACTAGCCTAACCCTCTCCTTTTGTTAGCCTAATCTTTCCCTAAATCAACTTTTCCCTCTCTCCACCCCATAACCCCATCTTCTCCTCCATTCTCCCTAACCTCAACCTTCCCCTCCATGCTGCCTAACCCTTACCTTCCCCTCACCACTGCCTAACCGTAACCTTCCCCTACTGCAGCCTAACCCCAATCCTCCCTGTAGCCTAACTCCAATCTTCCCTTCCATGCCGCCTGTTCGTAACCTTCCCCTCTGCACTGCCTATCTGCTGCACCTCTGGTGGCTGATAGAGCTGTCAGTGTTATGAATGGACTACTAAATACTACTTTGAAATAGATACAGCCAATATTTATTTGATGGCTGTATATGATTTGAAAAAGGGAATGCATCCCACCTCCCACCTTGCGTACTTGCTGTATGCAACTTGTCTATTCTTTCTTCTTTGTTGGATGGACTTCCAGCACAGAACTGGATCTTTATGTGAACACATGCAGTGCCACAGAATGCAGGAATTTTCCACTGGCAACAAGCTGATATAAGTCCATTAGTGTTTGTTCTTGATTTGAATCTTGAGTTTGTTCACCTTTAAAAAGCAAAATTTTTAAAGACTTTTATTAATGACGTCTTCACTTCCTTGTTCCTCAAAGTATAAATAACAGGATTTAGTGTTGGGGTGATTACCGTAAACAATATGGCTGCCACCCTGTCTTTTTCAATAGAATTTTCAGTGGAGGGTCCAAGGTAAGTACACATTGCTGTCCCGTAAAACAAGGTGACAATTGTTAAATGTGAGGAACATGTTGAGAAAGTCTTGGACCTTCCCTCTGAAGAACGTATTTTCATTAGATGACTAATAATATAAATGTAAGACAGCATTGTAAGAAAAAAAGTGCTTGTGCTTAGAAATCCACTGACAGTGGCTAAGGTGATTTCATTGACATGGATTTCTTTGCACGCTAATTTTATTACTGGTTTAACATCACAGAAAAAATGTTTGACCGTTTGGTTGTTACAAAATGGGAGCTGGGATGTCATAATTGCATGTATTAATGAGGTAGTGAGGCCTGTGAACCATGAAATGAATACCAATTGAATGCAAGTTGTGTTTTTCATAATGGCTGTGTATCGTAGGGGGTGACAAATGGCAACATACCGGTCATACCCCATGGCAGCTAGCAGGACACCTTCTGTGCATCCCAAAAAATGGAAGAAATACATTTGAGCAATACAGCCCTTTACTGAAATAGTATTTTTTACCACAAATCCAACCATCATCTTGGGAACGGTAACCATAGAAAAAAGGATATCCAAAAAGGAAAGATTACCAAGCAAGAAATACATAGGGGAGTGAAGAGCTGTATTTCTAATCACCAAGAAGACAATAGTTAAATTCCCGATAATGTCAAGAAAGTAGAAAAGGGAGACTAAAACTAGGAGGAACTTCTGGAGCCATGGAATGTTGGTGATTCCCAGAAGAATGAACTCACTTATTAATGTTCTGTTCCAACCTTCCATCCCCTGAAAATACAGATGCCATGCTTATTACTTTGTTAATGAATTAAGCTTTAGCTATGCAGTAAAGAACAATTTGGTAAAACAATGTGTTTTTATGATCACCAAGAAGACAAAAGTTAAATGCCTAATAATATTAAGAAAGTAGAAAAAGAAACTAAAACTAGGAGGAACCTCTGACATCATGAAATGTTGGTTATTCCCAACATGAAGAATAAATTAATTTATTGATGACCTGTTCTTACCTATGAATGTTAACTTGATAAAATAATGATAACTTGATAAAAAAAAGTTATGATCCACTGTTTAGACCTAAAGATAGCACGTCTAGGTTACATTTTTGTATATTTCTAGAGAAAAATTAAAAGTAAGAAACTTTGATATTAAACAGTTTGCAGATTCTTCCGTGTGAATGAAGTGCTGATCCCTTTGGTAATCAAATATCAAAAAAAGATCTAGATGACATTGGCTATAGTATATAACTTTTTAATTGAGGGATCTCCTTTAAAGACTGCAGACAAAATATGTCCAAACAACAGATATATGAAATGTCCAAATACCCCATTAGTGCTATAAGATTCTTAAAGGCACTACTAATGTGCCCATAAAAACGTATGTCGAAAATAAAAAAAAAAAATGTTTCACACCATACACAGATGAGACGATTTTAAAATACAGCAATGCCTGGGAATTCATGGCTGGCTCCACCACATGTAGATTTTTAGAAATATATAAAAATTCTTCAGCCAGCAGGTTGCAATTCCATCATCACAGCTATGTACAATATATATTTGACTTATAGAACACAGTATAGGAACTGCAACTTTTAATAGCTACTGATACATTTCAGAAAAGCATATTAGCATTAGGGATAAATCCGTGGCAGTATTTTAGAAAAGTTATCTGCAGTCAAGTAAATTACCCCATTATGTCTGCAGTGCTGCTCAGGTGATTCTGTGGTAATATATAAAATGGTTTTTCAAAACAAAAACTAATTATTTTGGAAAATAATATAGACAAAGTCACTAGAAGCTCTGCAAAAATAATATACATAAATCAGTAGCCTAACATTCAAAATCTAGTAATGATTTTGTAATGGGTAAACTTAACAAATGTTGTTAGTACATTGTAACATTGTATGTTAATTGATATAAAAATTTATATGTAAGCAATTGAAATTGTTTATGTACTTTTAAGTTAAATAATCAAATTTCCACAACAAAAGAATAAGAAGCTACAAAAGGTTTTTTACAAAGATTATTTAAATACACAGGTAATTTTTTATTATTATTATTATTATTATTATTATTATTATTATTATAAATAAGCTAGATATCAGTATTTAATATTTTTAATAACATTTTTAAAAGAAACAAACTTTTTTTTACACTTAATGAAGCATGTAATTATCCATAGGACATTACCTGCTTCTATTGTGCTGCGCACAGCTTACGCCTTGTCTGGCTCAGCCCTGCTAAAAGCGCATATGTATGAGTCACAGTTGCAAGAGCATGGAGACAGACTTTGCGTCACCTCCTTGCCAGTCAGTGCATGCACAGATCTGCAAACAGCCTGGCTGGCGGAGTCGCCGCTATGAATCAGGTCCCTAGACTCTTGCGTGTCCAGAACTCTGTACAAGGTAGGGGTGGCATAGGAGAGTTCACTCCCCTCTCCCTCCCTTCGGTCCATTATCCTCACACACACAGAATTTAAATATGTGGAAGCAATAAAGCAATACAAAATGTAGCAAAATGTTTGTCATGCCTGCAATTTAATTTATCTCACAAATTGATTAGGATCACTTTTTAAACTAAATAGATGTGTTACTTTTTCTATTTGTGGCACATATTTCAGCTGCAGCACCAGACACTACTTCACAGTGACTTAATTTTTTAAATTTCCATTGCTCAGTATACATCATTTTATAGATTGCTCTGATGAAGGAGGTCGGCAATTTTCCATCCAGCTTCTTGGGTCCAGCTGACATTTGATTTTTGATGCTTTAACATGCCAATGACAATTATCTTTTTACAGTGAAGAGCTGAGAGCTGACTGAATGAAACACAGGCCCCTATCTTCTGCCAAGCCGTCCCTGTTCAATGTCTGCTTCTGCTGCTTGGCACGAGTGGTTCCTGAATTAACCCTTTCGTTTTTTATGTACATTGAGGTTTTAGTGCTTTTTTAAACATGTTTAATTATTTTATTACTTGATGTTTATTTATCAATTTTATTTATAATAAATGTTCTCCAAGACCATACCATCAACAACCACAATTATTTATAATAGTGTATGCCTTATACATTATTCTCTTTATTTACAGCAGAATTTTTCATTGCATATATTTTTATAGGGGTTGTGAATCATATTTCTTGAGTGCTTGTGTGGTGAGCAATATATGCTGTTACCACCCAGCAGTGACCACACTTCTCATTTGTATTATTTATTATTGGGTTTTAGCAGTTGTGAACATAAGTAAACATTTTCATGAAACAGATGGATAGAAAATATAGGCAAGAAGCAATGTACATGTACACAGAACACAATGCAGATTTTGGTGGAAAAGTGGTAACAGCAAATTATTTTATACATACGTGCACATATATACATTTACAGAAACCCCATCTATTGATTTCTAATGTACTTTTAATGGAAAACACGTCAGCAAAACTAATTTTGAACTATATTGTGTGAAGGTAAAATGCATGACTAAACTGTTCTGTGTTCAATATTATGTAAATTCTTCAACAATCTTACATTTGTAAAGTTAAAAACAGATAAAGAGAAAAGTTGATAAAACCAGATAGAACTTGAGTCCTTAAACCAAGTGTTTTGTAACACAAATTACTATAACACAAATCATTGCTGACAGCTAATTTATTTATAAATGTATGTGTACATGTAATTTTATATCCCTATATAGGATTGTTTAGCAAAGTGTATTACTTGTCATAAACTGTTAAATCTCTAAAACAAATCAGACTAATTGTTCAATTGTCTGCTGCTTGGCCTGTCATATAGTGGTTCCCAAACTGTGCTCCTAGGCTCCCTGGGGTACCGCAATGCTCTCACTAGGGTGCCACAGAATGTTTTTCCTGATGTGGTGGCATATTGCACTACACAAGATCAGTCAACCTGAAAGATTTCTGCCTTTACCTAAATAGTTATTATCATTTTGACTTTTGGGTTTGCTTGGTAATTATTTAGGGGTGCTCTGACAAATAACCATTGAAAAAACCACGTATGTAGATTATAGCAAGGGCTGGTATATCAGAATGCTGACACACTAGTTTTGTTATTAATTGACCTGTTGTGACCCTATTAGGATGTGCACAAGACAAACCATAGTCTTATATGTTGTGTGTTGTATGACCACTGTGTGATCACTATGCACCTTTCTTACTAAAATTCAACTTACAGCATGTTTATTTGCCTAAGATAGATTTCACATTTCCAAATAACCACAACGTGTTTCTGTTAACGACATGTTAACAGAAACACAAAAAGTTATTATATCTATTATAGTCTCATACAAATGGGATCTAGTATTGGATTAATCATGATTTAATCATGGCTGTTATTTTTAAATAGTATCCTTGCTTCAATTGCACTGAATGAATATTAAACAAAAGGTCAAGTTGTAAATGTATCCCTGTCTCTTACATTTTCGAAAAAGCTAAAGGAGAGAAAAGAAAAACATATATTTTACCTTTACATCACACTGGAAGGTTATTGTGTTTGTTAATTAATGTATCATTATTCTTTCTAGATCATGTGCTAAATACCATGGACGTATCCTCTTTTTCACTTCAGCAGCATGTTCCTTTACATTAGGCGATTACTGTATTATCTGATTAATATATAGGTCTAAAAAAGTCCTTAGAGAAATTATTATACATTTTTCTTGTGGAAATTGGTGTCATGGGATTTACTTGGTTTTCAAATATATCACTCATTTATAAATGCACTAAAGAAAAACAAAACATGAAATTAAATTAATTTCTGCAAACCATGAACATAACAAAAAAAATTAACAAAAAGAAACTCAAAATTCTAAGCAAAATAAATACAACATATACTTTTCTGAAGCATGTGTTCTGAGTTTTGGGATAATTAAAAAAAACATGATTGATCGATTTTTAAAAAAAAACACTGTTTTTATCTCTTTCTTGGATTGGTTTAAACGCCTGTTTATTAAAATGTATAAAAATAAAAATCAAGATCAAATTAAAAATGTATGTATTTAAGTATTAAATGGAAATCAGATCACCTATTATGAATATAAGTTTATATATTGAATATATGTAGTGATAAATATTATATTGAATATATTTAGTCAATAATATGAGGACATATGATTTGGTAGAAAAAAGTCCACATAAAGGGATGTTTAGTTATCAGAAAAACAAAATACTCACTAACCCAGTAGTAAACAGTGATGGACTGATAGATCGGTGGGCCCCAAGACCAACCAGGTGACAGACACCTAACAGTGATTTTTTGTTTTTTTTTGTGGGAAAGTTTTATTTACTATTGCAGTCCGTAACAAAAAAAAGAAAAACACACTTTATGCCAGCAGCTGCAGTTAAGTGCATGGTTGACACAGTCCTGTCAGGGACGCACAGCTCCTCCGCAGCTTCCTCTCCACTGATTGGCGTTAGCGTAACTCTAAGGTCACGTCAGTGTCATAGTCAGCAGAGAGCTGAGGAGAGAGGACTTACAGCTTGTTAACCATGTGTGTGGTGGTGTGCATGTATGTGTTAGCTGTGTGTGGTGTATATGTATGTGTAACATGTGTGTGGTAATATATGTATGTGTTCACTCTGGAGAGTAATCGTTTTAATTGTTTTATAACAAGTGGTGAAGGAGCACATCCAGCGAGATAACTGCAGGGGAAAAAGTATGTGTGCCTTTTACCAAGGGGCTAAGGTGACCGCAAACAAGGTGACCAAGGTGACAACCACTTCATAAAGTCTGCTTCTGCACCTGTAGAATAATAACATGACTCCATCGTCTGCTTTTGCCCCAGTAGTATAATAATGTGACTCCAGTCTTGTGCCTTTGTATAATTATGTGACTTCACAGTCTTGTGCCCTTGTATAATAACATGACTCCATAGTCTGCTGCCCCTGTAATCTAATAATGTGACTCCAGAGCCTGCTGACCCTGTAAAATATAGTGACTCCATAGACTTGTGCCCTTGTAGTATAATAGTGTGACTCCACATCCTGCTGACCTTGTGGTATAATAATGTGATTCCACAGTCTTGTGCCATTTTAGTATAATAATGTGACCACAGTGTGCTGCCCCCTTGTATAATAATGTGACACCACAGCCTGCTGAACCTGAAGTATAATAATGTGACTCCACAGTCTGCTGCCCCTGAAGTATAATAATGTGAC
>JABWIB010002504.1:15328-35336 GCA_016617825.1 Platyplectrum ornatum | reverse complement strand
GCTGGCGGTATCCGCCCTTGGGAAGTGGGGTGGTCTGCCCCCACTTAGTCCTGCCCACGGACATGCTGGGCATTGACTCTGCCGGTGCATGCTGCCTTCTCCGTCACCATCTGGCTGAGGTAATGGTTTAGGGGGACAGGCTTATGGTTGTATTATTTACTGTATTATTATTGTATTGCCTGTTTATTTGTATACTATTGTTATGCTTACCTCAATGTTAATTCTTGTTATGTGTTAATAAATACGGACTCGGTTGAGTCCCTTTTAACCAACAGCAGTCCTTTATTTTAAGGGGATCGTTAAGGGGGGGGGGTAGTTAGAGGTTATCAGCACCGGGAACTCAGGTGGGTCTGGCCACCCATCCAGCCTAAGGAGTTTATAAAAAACCACCAGGACGTCCAATTGTGGCAGGTGCAAATTCAGTAACATCCAAATTGTCCGAACTACTACTAGTTCGGACAATTTGGATGATAGATACCTGCAGTCAAAAGTTATACAAACTAGGTCCTACGTAAAGTAAAACCTATACATGTTTGTCAGAATATTAAGTGGGATCTAGGATATTATTTAGTTATGGCCGATATCTCCTAGCTTTATACTATTATCAGACATGAGGATGGTATAAAGGCAGTAGTCTAACTTTTCCCAAATGAAACATAAGATTTCAGAAAATTTCCAACAGACAGTATTGGATTTGTGTTAACAAAAAAATATTTCTTTTTTTAAAAAAAAACACTTTCTATGTACAGGAAACAGGGACAACGATGGGGGCAAAGTTGCCCCTAGTTATGCAAACCTCTTTAAGGCTCATTGGGAAAACCACTCAGTTTTGAGAGCTCGAATCTGATTGGTTGCTATGGGCAACTTCCCCACTTTTCAATTCCCGAGCAAATTCCCTGCTTAGTAAATATACCACCAAGAGTATTTTTATTGTAGAAAATTGTCCTAAATAATAAAAGGTTTCATTGCACTATGTGCTATGTTCACATGAGGAGCCCATTCTGATTGGAGTGGACTCAGTGGAGACCAATGAGATTCAGCCTGAAAACGAGGCGTAGACACACAGAGGAGACTCATCAGAGGACAGCTGACTAGTGCCTGGGAAAACCTTAGCATTACACGTGAACCTTCAACAAAAATCAACAACAGGGGGAATCCCTGCAGCTATGAACTATTAACATACGGCGGTTGGGGAACATAAGATCATGAGTGCCTGCAGCATATTGCGGTTGGAACGGACATAAGCTTGTTTTTCAAAAAAAACCTTTGAACACTAGGGGGCATATTTACTAAGCGGCGAAATTGCAGTGAGATTGAAAAGTTGGGAGGTTACCCATAGCAACCAATCAGATTCAAGTTCACATTCTTCAGTGTGTAAAATAAAACTGAAAACTTGATTCTGATTGGTTGCTATTGGCAACATCTCCGCTTTCCAAGCTCACTGCAATCTCCCCGCTTAGTAAATATACCCCTAGAACTTTGTATTTCTCATTGCGCTTTGTAACATTTATGTAATATCAGCACTTAATCTCTGTGTAGGTATTCTTATCACACACAGCATTTGCTGTAGGTTGATTATAGAATTATATACTAGATAATTAGTAATATTGCCTGTCAAAAATGGTGTGGTGTATAGTGTGTGCTGTGTGTAGAATGTGTGCGCTATACGTTTTTAACACAAAAACGCCATCTATCACCACCACTCCAAAACTGCATTGTGACGGTCATGATCAAACTGGCCTTTTATTATTTAGGATAACTATCAAAAGCACAATTAATCTTTTCCCTGGTGCTTACTTTTCCTGCATGGTGTTAACCACAACAATGCTAAGTTGTATTTTGTCAACGTTTTAGTTAATTTTACCCTGCTATTTGTGTATTAATCATTGGCATTTTACAACACATATTACCTGGGCACTAATAATAATATATACAAATAATGTATTTTGATCTTGTTGATAATCTCTTAATTATAAATAGCAGACTTTTGGAACCAGTCACCCCAATTCCAACAGACCCCTTTCTGGAGGCATTCTTTTGTTGGCACATTACAGTTATCTTGGATTTCAACCTAGCACAGACACCAGTCACATATTTCATTTTCTAGAACACTGAGTAAATTTACAGCATTAAAATTGACCTTATTCCAATGAGCTTTAGGATACATTGAAACATTTCCCATTATTCTGTATCTTAATGTCTTAAAAAAAATACACTTTTGCTAAATGAGCATGCTATGTAACTCTAAGTTATTTAGTACAATATATTAATTAATTAATTATCACTGAGAATGCAAACACAACAAACAGTATCAACATAGTAGTTGTTTGTTAACAGCTTACAATTCTATGGACGAATATATGTATACCTCTTAAATTGTTATTAGCAACTAGCACCCGTTTTTATATGCCACATGTCACCAATAATATTAACTACTGCACAATTACTGTGTTTATTTGGTGACTAATAAAGATGTCTTGTTGGCTTGTATAATCAATTAAAATGAACAAATTCAGATGGAATTAGTTCATCTGTGACATTGGGATTTTTTCTGTCTGGGTGTTTTTCTTTTTACTAGTCGGGGCAATGTGTTTGCATTGAATTTCTATTATATGCCATACAAATGAACAAATCATAAAATGATAACACAAGGGGCAGATTGGTAATGGGCACACAATAAAAATGAAATACAGGAAGTTTGATTTGCATTTTAATGAATNGTTTTTCACTTAATTAAAGGAACGTTAACTAAATATATGACAACGTATAAAACTGATTATACAAAAAAAATCAATTGACCATTGAATGGTTCTAAATAAATCTCCCTGACACTTTATCTATATTTATTAACTTATATTAGCCAAATATCTCCTGGAAAAATAACAGCCTCTGCTAGTTTTTTCCCACTTTGTTGTTTAAATTAGTAATTGTTATAGATATTGATTACACCATATGCTCTGAGAATATCTAATTTATTATAATATTTCCCTGGGCACATTGAGTCTGATTAAAATAAAACAAGCATTTTTAAAACCTTGTGCAAATAATTTGAAGTTTATGCATGATTCAGCCATAAATACTTTAGATTGTTATGAAGTATGGAGAGTTTTGTCCAGCATATGCAGATATATGCTCAAATAGTGGTTGCTCAAAACAACCATTAATAGTTTAAACCAATGTAAGTACATGAAAGGCAGGGGTAAACTGGCACACAACACAAAGAATAATGCCACAGCATAACTAACTACTAACTAACTCAATCTGTAGAATACATGCAAAAACAGCAAATACACACTTTGTAATGGAATATGAACTGACTTTATATGCCCTAGATGGGTACATGTCTACGGGAGTTTACTTTTAACTGTTAAAAAAAAAAGTGTGAATGATGATAGTGTTGACAAAGATTTTATGGAGGTGGGTGTCTGATTCCAAAAACATCAGGTTCTAAATTTACTTCAGGATTGGAAAAGTGGGTATGTTGTTGTTAGTGGGGATAAAAAAAAAAAAAAAAAAAAAAAAATATATATATATATATATATATATATATATATATATATATATATATAGCAAGGCGGTGCAGAAATTCCTCCCCCATACCACATGCATACTTTAAGTACACACACCTCACTTTCCTACTGGCCCTTATATGAATTGGGTAGTGAATCCAGCCTATAGCAACCAGATCAAGAAACTGCCCATAAAGTATGCACATGGTGTAGGGGAGGAATGTAGATTGCTGCACTGCCTTGCAAAATATATATATAACAACAACATCCCCACTTTTCCAGTCCTGAAGTAAATTTAGACCCTGATGTTTTTGGGATCAGACACCCTTTTACCAGTTACAAGTAAACTCCTGTCTTAATAGACATGTACCCGTCCAGGGCATATAAAGTCAGTTCATATTCCTACAATGCTATGGAAATTTGCCTTGCGTACACAGATTGTGATCCATTGCCAGTGCAGAAGTTAAACTTTTCTGAAGATGGAAGGCCTCAT
This sequence comes from Platyplectrum ornatum, assembly GCA_016617825.1. Taxonomy (NCBI): domain Eukaryota; kingdom Metazoa; phylum Chordata; class Amphibia; order Anura; family Limnodynastidae; genus Platyplectrum; species Platyplectrum ornatum. The sequence goes on along the minus strand of JABWIB010002504.1, from coordinate 31,334 downwards.
TGTTTATCTCAAATACCAAACAGTATAGTCAGGCATCTGCCAAATGGCCTGATAGAGGAGTTTGTGACAGTAAGGCTCTGTATTAATATCTATACTAAAGAAAAGAAGGATTGAGAAGCAGTACAATGAGTTTAATTCANTAGCCTGTGTATGCTTCCCTTGTTCAAAACCTAAAATTTCCTTAACTGAACTGGAAGAACTGAAGTATTCATCTGTTTGGCTCTAATGCAGTTATACTTAAATTTGTGCTTAAATTGTGAGCTTATCATGGATACCCCCTGACGAAGAGACAATTAGCTGGTCTTTCCATGTCTCTGACAAACAATCCATTGTGTAAAAGTTGTTCTTGTTAAACTCATTAATTACTTTTACTGTTGTTCAACACCACCCATTCCCTTTATCATGGATTGTGTACCCCTGCAGTATCATTGTGCAATCACCGCTTAAAATTAATTCCAAAGGCAGTGCAGGATGTAATTTGTGATTTAGGGGTATATTTACTAAGCAGGGAGATTGCAGTGAAATTCGAATTTGGGGAAGTTGCCCATGGCAACCAATCAGATTTGAGTTCACATTCTCCAGAGTGTAAAATGAAACTGAGAGCTCAAATCTGATTGGTTGCCATGGGCAACTTCCCCAAATTCGAATTTCACTGCAATCTCCCTGCTTAGTAAATATACCCCTTAATATTCTACAGGAAATAGATACATAATTCTCTCTCTTTTTCCTTTATTCGTCATATTGCTTTTGTTCATAGAACTACACCTATATTTGTTAAAGTATAAACACAGAATTTTTGTAATCCAAATCCAAATTTGCTTTAATAAAAGCAAACTAAAATAATAAACAAATAATCAATTGCTTGCAAATGTGTTACACACAGATGAACACACAAAAGGGCTGCTAGGTAACGCATAGTTCTCAGGTCAAAGCTTTATAAGAGTCCTCTTCTTCCATCAAATCAAAGTATTGTTTGCTTGTTTATAATACTTTAGAAAACAGACTGTCTGTATTCAGATATTTTATCCTGTATCATTTTAGAAATTGACATTATAACAGATCTCAATATATTTAGTCCATTGAGATGTAATTATGAAGAAGTTATGAATATTGAAAAATGTATCATTTGAAAATTTGAGAGCAAAGATTCCTACAATGTCAAAATTCTTATATTATGAACCCATCATTAAAAATTCATGTCTGCTTAATATTAAATGAGTTCTAATTTAAATGTAAGTGCAAGAAATAACAGTATGGGGATACTTAGCGTTACAATCTGTGGCTTATTTGATTTAATTGCAAAAAGTTCAATATGCAAAAGATAACAGACAAAATCTACTACAATCTATGAGTAAGATTAGGAGTTAGAATTAGGATTAGACTCGAGACAAAAAAATTACACTCAAAAATTCTATTAGATTGTTGCATTAGCAATTGTGGCACTTTTATAAAGAACTACAGTTTTGGTTATTATATACTGCTGTAAAAACTGCAGCAACAATACCTCTTTCTCTCCTCTCCTCTCCTCTCGAGCAGATNTCTTCTGTTGTTAGACAGGCATGGTTCGATTCAAAATAAGCTGATTTAAAGTTAAAAGATAACTGTAGATAACCGGCAGGTCAATCCACAGGGCTAGGAGAGCGTACAAAATAGCTAAAAGACCTTGCATGTTGTACAGACTTTCTCCTTGTCGGTGCATCCGGCACATCCCCACACTCTCTGGACCTTGCCTCTGTCCGCAGTGATATAGGACTCTCTGTGCCCATCTTGCCCTTTCCCTCCTCTGCTGCCAATGGATCACGACGATCCACGCATGAAGCCTCCACCTCTCATTTTGCAGGGAAATTTGCAATACTACAAGTTATTGTCATGCCTTTCGCCTTCACTCTGACCTGATAACACCACACTCCCGCTTTTCCGCTCAGTGACAAACATTATATACCCGTTACCTTACAATAATTAAAAAACGAACAAATTAACAAATATGAGCTTATTGAGTTCATTTTTTTTCCTCTACCAATCTTATTCTCAGTTTCCCAGTATGACCACATTTGGCCCTGCAACACGTCATAAACAGCCAGAACACATTGACCAAGTCAAACCGGAATTATTAACTCTTGAAATTCAGTTTTGTGCAAGTTTGGATCCGGTCCATTGTGATTTCCTTCCTTTTAATTGCATTTTCTTCTGTGTTGTTTGTTTCTTGAATATACCTTGACCTTTGTACTACATCATTTTTACTGTTGCGATTGTTTGCAATTCGCTACCGCTTTGGGCTGTCTATTTTTATTGCTATGCAGATAGACCAAGATGTAACAAAGTAGAGAATGTCATATATTACACTGCAATAAGTGATAAATCACAACAACATCATTATTCATTGTAAGTTTCATTGTTAGTACATTGTACAAAAACTCATATTGTAAGTTATTTGCAGCTAAAACAGGTAGCGAAGCACCGGGTATTGCTATTTATCATCTTGCACTTACTTAGGAAACTATACTAGGGGGTTTCAAATATACCTATAAGGCAGAACTCCTATCCACTTAAGAGTATTTGCACAGCAAAGCAACACAAATCTCATGATTGTTTGTGATTGTTTGTATATGCTGCTGAATAAGTTTCCTTAATAAAAAAGATTTTACAATAAAATGCAGAGCAAAAACTTTAAAACAATTATGTTCTTTTTTTACAATGAATTCATATGTATATGGGTGTNCTTCGTAAAGCCTGTGAATATTGTATTATCAAAGAAAGTTTTAGTATGCCCTGGTGCTCAAGCAGGTACATTCCTGAAAAATAAAATGAAATGTTTTCCAGCTTGTAAATGGCTTTTTTTTGTCTTGTGCTCTCTGAAGTTATATTTAAAAAAAAGCACCACATATATTTTAAATAAGAGTCTGATTTTGTGTGATATGTTTCTAGCCACAAGGCAGACTTTACAAGCACAGATTTTTTAATTTATTTTCCCCTCCAGCTGCTAAGTTAATTTTCCAACAGAAAAGAAGGTTATTCATCCTTGCCTACAGTAAATGGCGGAAGCCAGCAGAAACATCCATTAGTTTGTCAAGAACACACTTTGTCTTTATGTCCCTACATGTGTATTAAATTGCCCTTAATTTATCNTTATTGTGCTATGAGCTTCTGCAGTTCTATATCAAAGATAATCAGATAAATTAGCACAAATCTGCTTTATGTTGTTTAGAAAACCCATGTTTACTAAACAAAGTATGGTGATCCATTATGCCCCTCTTCCTTTCTAGTGTCAGACCCGTAAGCACAGAGGCTGTAGCACTATGCACGGCTACTGAAAGTTTAAATAATTAAATAAAAATATATTAAAAAAATATATTCACATATTTTTTTTCAATAATAGCCGAGCATAGAAAAACAGTCGGCATTATGCCAGGTATTTGTGAATGAACGTTTATACATATCATTTGTATTACTCGCATATTAAAACTGGCCATGTTAAATAAATTAGCAGCCTCATTTACACAATCACATTAATTAGTAAACAGTTCCATCAAATAATCTGATAAAATCAATGATAAAAAAGACAGTACTTTTATTAATATTCTAAGTATATAATTGACTACTGCATATGCAAAAGAGGAAGATGGTTAACAAATTAATGAATTTTGCATCTTGTATTATTATTATTATTATTATTATTATTATTATTATTTAAAATGGCACACAGTATTTTCAGATTAAAAAGGACAAATTATTGGGATTGAAGATCATCAAAACATTGCATTAAAAAGCATTTTTGCAAAGTTGTGTACTTAGTTTTAGGCATATAAACTTGACAGAAAAACAAAAGTATGAAAAATAACAACAGCTTTATAGTTGTTAATAACAAATGTAATTAAATGATGTCAAAATCTGATTGCATAAATATCAAAGTTCAGGAAATGTCATAATCCAATAAAAAATGATGATTGGATAGAGAAAAACTGACAGATAAGACGTGCAAGTGTACAGATGTTTTATAGATATCCAGTTATGAGTTTCAGTTTCTTAGCAGACTTGTCCAAACACAGTATTTCCAAACATGGAAATGGCAAAACATGGCAAACTCTAATATGAATACACTTATTGATGGGTAGGGTGGAAAATGTGTAAATGATCAAATTCAGTTTGCTTTTGAGTTATTTTAAACTTATAAACTAGTTATATCTAAATATAGGAATATCCCTGGCCTGCTTTTGCAGTTTTATGCCACATATTATCTTATATATTTAATATGTAAGTACAATTAATGCCAAAGATTATAGATTTACATATATTTAGGGCAAACTTTCTACAATATTTTTATGTTATTATTATTATATAGAGATTGAATTATCAGTTCCGATTCTTTTACAATTGTATCTGTGGGTAACAGATGTGTGTCAAACTCAGATAGCTACACATATCTGTTAATGTGCCATGTTTAAGTAGTGTTATGTTTTAAGCTATGTTTTTGTTTCTTCTCCTGCTGGGATCCACTGGCTTTTTTTTTTTACCACATATGTTTTTGTATTGTATTCTACCATCTACCACTATTCCTACTTTGATGCTCTGCGTGCGTCCTCCTTACCTTTTTTACACAGTTCTGTCTTGTGCATGTTTCCTGATATTACTTCATTGCATGGACTTAGGAGTTAGGCACATACATTACTGCCTATTGATAGGGTAAGAACAGTGTAAATACGTACAGTATTACAGAATATAACTTGTTTAACCTTTAGGAGGAACTTATCAAATATTTAAAATTGCAAATATATCAATCTTGTTCTATAGGGTGTTTAGCATAAAAACATGTGAAGACTGAAAAAAAGCTTATTTATGGATATATTACTTATTGTCTTTCTTAGTTTATATATCAAAACATTTGGAAGAAAAATAGAATTACATTATATTCTATGGATTCTATTCTATTCTTGCACATTTAATCATGGAATTTTATAGCTAATGTTTTACTGGTGTTTATGCAAACAACCCATTTGGATTTTCCGATGGAACAGAAATTATCCGTTGTATTACAACTTTAGACTTTTATATTGTTAATAAAGCAATGTTTTCATACCACCATGGAATTTTATCTATCCATACATTTTGTTGAGTGTGACTCATTGTAAGTGTATGCAGAGATGTGATGCAATGAATTTGCTTTTTCTGTTAATTGAAACCACAGTATGGTATTGCAGAGACAATAAGTATACCATCTGTTGTTCCTGCATATAGTCATTATCGTATTGTATGCAATGTGTAAGCACTTATTAGATATCCGAAATAACCTTGAAATATAAAAGGTAGAGTCATTTTTCTTTTCTTTCTAATTATTATTTTTTTGCTGATTGGATTAGTCTCTGTTGTTTTTATACATATATAATATTAATGCAGAAAACAATCCAGATGAAAATAAAAAAAAATCTTTCAAATAAAGTACTTTTCTTAATTGCTTTGTATTATGGAATTTGTGACAGTCTAAAAGTCCCAGCAGTACTGCTTAAATAAGCATAATTATTTGTATCTCTGAAACTGCACAATAATGTATAGATTATGAAGTTGATGAAGAGCCGCACTGACAACCTCGTTTTAATGTNTAAGTGAAATGTGCATTTGTACTATGAACAGAAGCATAGAAAGGGGAACACTCAGTTCTTGTAATAACAACAAGGCGCTATACACCTTACAAATGACAGATGTTACTGTTCTGACTCCCTGATAATGGTTGAACAGGATGCTGTCAAAAGTTATATTTTGGAACCTAAGTGGCCGTGCTGTGAGTGGAACTGGGTAATAAAGTTTATAGTTCCACAGCAATATAATGTCTAATTTCTCCACACACAGGGTCATATTAAAAATTAGGCTAATGGGCCTATAGCCCCTGGCATCCATTGTCAAAAAGGTATCCTGGTGTTGAAGGAGGGCATAAATGTGTTTTACATTTCAAATTTACAATTATAAATAATGTATTTCAACAGACATATTGTGTACAACATTTTTAATTATTCAAATAATCTATTTATGGGTATGTAACACAGCCTAACTAACAACTTCACTGATGACTGGTTATGGCCTATGCAGTCTTTGGCATCTGAGTCCATATATTATGCTACCCTGGCCACGGATCTGGGACAAAGGTAAGGAATCGCAAACATCAAATGTTTTATCTCTGACACCGGGACAAACTAGTAGGTATGCACAATATATCTAGATAATCTACCTAACATTATAACATGCAAACATTCTTTTACAACATGAAACAAATTATACAACTTGCTGTACACATCTTAAGCTACAATTAGTACCAAAACATGACATTGTTTCATCTGCAGAGTACTAGTTGTGATGGTTTCTGAAATGGAAGCGAAGTTTTTTGGAACAAACATATTTTTGCATATTTGCGTAAATGCATCAAGCAATGTACATCAATTTTCATAGAGTTATTATGAATGTCGATGTAGAGATTATGTTCTCAAACTGCAAACATACAAGATGATACAAGATGGTGTTGGGGTGCTTGAAATGGTAAGTTTATTAATTATTAAGACAAATCATATTCAGAATTTAACAATGAGTTAATGTTTTGTGTGGTAATGTAAGTAACTTATATACATATTATAGCAGGTTTATACTGTATTTAAGATGGTGTATTTCTTTTCTTCCATGAGTAATGAGTGTGCTCTCTAGCACATCCTACCCCTTCTGCTCCTATATATATATGCTTTGATGTTTTCCTCCTCCCATTTTTCTTTTTCTGTACCCTTTATTATGTTTATTATTACAAAACTGTAAGGCTAAATGAAGGGAAAGGTTGGGGGTAAGGCTGCAGGTAATGGGAAATGAAGGTAGTGTAAGGGAATAGTTAGGGTTAGAGTAGTGTAAGGGTAGGGGTAGGGGAATTATTCAAAATACTTGTTGCTGCTGCAGGAGTCCTGCAGACCTGATGTTGTTTTGAATGTTATGATTGATCTTAATATGATTGTTATATTGTATGAATAAATATCAAACTAGTTCTTAGAGAAACACTATCATTATTGCATTCTTTATATGTTGGAAGCCTTATTTGTAGTATTTTAAGAAAAAATTTTCTTGTAAACCAGATAGGCAGTTTCCAGATTTTGAACAAAGCTGCACAGACAAATGACCACATCCTGAATATTACTGTTGGTTGTAATATGAATCTTAAGATATACACTGTATTATTTCTGAGGTAGGAAGTCCACAAACCTAGGTTTCTAAATGGAGTCTATTCTCAGAAGTTTAAGTGCAAAAAAAACCCTATGTTGGCACCTATATTATAAGGAAGTTGTGTAGAGCAATAAATAATGTAAACCTTATAAGGTTTAGCAAGTCGGTAGCTGGGACACCAGAATCAAGTCTGCTGCAAACAGGTGGGATAGGTTTGCTACATCTTATAGTCTAAATACACATACATACAAAAAGTCCAATGATTGTAATCATTGAACTTTTTGTATGGTTGTAAGATAAAACTTAAACTTTATCATTTATATTTATATTAGATTCCATTACTGGTTGTTCGTTTAAATAAAAATGTAAAATTGTACAGTTAAAATATTGATACAGTTGTGAAAATGTTGGCAGATACAAAAAGATATCAAATGTTAACAGGTAAAATATCAGCTGTACTAATGTCTATAATATACATAGACAATATGGACTGCATTCCATCCCCAACCACTGTGACAAGTAATGGTAAAATGTTACAAAAATACTAAAATTAATAATTTAAATAAATTGTATTTATTTATAACCCCCCCAAAAAACCCAAACAAACTAGTATTCAACAAATACAAATACATACTACTACAAATCTACTCACTTGTGAGTTGCTGTGCTAAATAATTAACTGCTTGTGAGTTTGTTTTAATATCACTTGTCTCAGGTGACTTGTTCGAGGTACAAAGTCACGAAATGAAAAAGTCTGTGTCCCTTCAATATGGTGGTCACACATCAGATATTTGTTTTGTATGGAAGGTATTTATGAAATAGAAATGTTTTCACAAACTGACCTGATGATAGTACCATCACCATCCGACTCACAGATGAAGTAATATAATATGACAAAAATATGTAAATTACCACAGTCCTCTGGCACTAGATATCAAAGTTCATGAAAGGTAAGTTCTCTGGGAATCAGTTCTGTCTTTTTGTAAATTACTTCTTCCTGTAGTTGTTCAAGGTGATCTTCCCTCCGGTCTACCTATTGCAGAATGTTTAACCTTCTTTACTCACGCCACAAAGAATCTACTTATTCACCACTTTCTTTGATCAGTGCATATATATATATTAATTGCAGTTTTATCTACACCGCAGCAATGATTCCATGCCTGGATACAGATTCCTCCCTTTGTTTCCCTCAAGGTCAGACTTCCTCTGTACCTCGTGCAGTAAGTTCCACTCAGGACCCATCCCGTCTCTACTGAATCTACCTAATGACTCAAAGTGCTTAGATTATGGCAGAATGTCCCGGTTTGTAAGTCTTATATTTAACCAAGCACTTGAGATACAAAAAGTCCAGATCAAATGGCCTAGGGCTCTATGTTTTCAATGCTGTTCCTTCCTTCTTCCAGCTTTGTTCTCCCTCAATCTCAGAAAAAAACAACATAGTTCAATTTATTCAACACAATAGTCCCCCTGAATTTGAATCACACTCACGTGAAACTCCTCTTGTACTGCATCCAAGATACTCTTTTCACAGGCACCTCCTTCCACCTATCCCAATCACAGACCCGGAGTATGGAGATTGCCAGTATCCTAGAGACAAAGAAGATTTATGTACAGACCATAATATCCCCTCTTTCCTGCAAGAATTCAATTATACTAACAGGATTCTCCTCTTGCATGTCAGGTTTTCAATTAAAGTTGTGCTTATTTTCTCTTATTTTCATGACTCATCATTGTTAGGATTCCCGATCATGGCAGCCATGGTCAGAAGCTGCTGCGATCATCGAACTGTCAGTGAGGGGACTTCTAGCAGTGTCTGCTGTCAGTGGAAGCTCTCCTCTAATTGGTGGTCAGTGACCACATGTCTTGGTTGCCAGGCAGCTAAGGCACTCCCTCTCACAGCACCTGTTTATCCTGTTCCTGTCTCAGCTGTCTCAGTACTTACCAATTATAGGGGAGGGGCTGGTCTGGCAGCAGACCTTGGATTGGCTGGCTCCCTGGTAAATAGACCGGCAGGTGCATGCTGCACTTGCCGGTTATAGCGTCTCTGCAGTCTGCTGTTTGGTGTTGTATTGAACGTCAGCTGTTATCTCTCCTGCCTTCTCTGCCTGCTCTCCCCCTGATCTCCTGCTCTTGGTCCCGCCTGCCTGCCTTCTNTTTCNCCTGTTCCTGGTCTCCCCTTCCCTTGTTCTCCTCCCTGTTCCAGCCTGCCCCTTCTCCACCTCTTTTCACTCTGCCCTTTACTCTGCCTAGTCTCTCTCTCTCTCACTCCCTCTCCCTCTCTCTCTCTCCCTCTCTTTTTCTCCCACCGGCTCCGGACTTTGTCCAACCACTCTGTGGTTCTCCTGGTGTCTGCGGTTTTCATCTTGCAGTCTACCTCTGTCCCGTCTCAAGGTTCAAGGGGTTTCTTCCCGGGCCGCGACCTGCCGCTGGGTTCGCAGCAAGCAAGGCCATCCCCACCATTAGGGGCAAGGGTGAAGTCCAGCCCTCGGTTAGACTCCGTGCCCGGGTTGGTAGCTACCTGTCCTTGAGTCTCTTTATCTGTGGCTGCAACTAGACAGATTCACTTGTGCTACAGTGAGTCCTAACAATCATCATCTCCATAAAAGCTCTTCTGATGGTTGTGCAGGAATCATCAGCCTCCCATGGTTATATTAAATAAGAATTTGTAATGGTAAACGCTTCTTAAAATACTATACAAATGAGAAAATTAATAATAAAATGAAATACTCAATAAAATATTTTGCAACAGCACAATCACTAATATCTGTAGATGGTTTATTATCGCCAATCACCCAAACCTAGATATAATGGGCCCTGTAAGTGAGGATCACTAACGGTAAACATACAGATTAGTGATGGCTGCAGACACACCTGACCAACGTGTTTCGAAAGAGACTTCTTTCTTTTTCAAGGTGTTGTGTGTGAGTTACCTTCTCCCTTATATAGGGCGTTTCCTATTGCAGGCCAATTATCTTGGCTAAATTAAGACTTTTCCTGTTATAGTGATTCCATCTATTTATCCTAGTCAGACTACACTTTATTTCACAAGAGATTGGAAGTTATACATAGATCCCCTTGAAGTCCTTGAAGCCCGGTAAATATACATCGGGTTCCTATTTAACACATTCTGTGTGGTAGCAAAGCGGGCATGTGAATTGCCCACTTCACCTCTGGTGGAGATAACGGTTCCTTTTAACATCCTGAATGGGAATATATATAAGTATTAAAAATTAATTCCCTTACTAATTAATAGGTGCTGTAAATGCCGAATGTTAAAATTATGCAATTCTTTTGGATGAATAACTAATCTTGGTGTGATATCAGACTTAAATCCTCAATCTCTCTTTTATACCCGATAAATATACATCAGAATTCTTGTTAACCATTAGTGAGTGAGTGCAAGGTGAACAAATTCCTTCTTGTGACAATGAACAATTCTGTTTTACAACTAATTTAGGTCAAAGTGTATATACTTCTTGAGATCAGGGTCTCTTTGTAAAATTGCCCAATGTTTTTAAGGATTTTTTTCAATCACTTTCAATCACTTTCAATTATTGTTCTGGTTCCATTTAATTCTTTTTTGTATGTTTTTTTTTTACTCAGAAGGTATTCTCTATCACAATTCTTATTCTTTTCAACTATCTTATCTATTTACTTCCTCGTTGTATCCCTAACTTAAAAATTCTCAGCTTGTTTAATAAAGGCGTGTAAATTAGAACAATTTCTTCTAGGTGTCATTATCGTTACTAGTATGTGTCATTATGGTTACTAGTATGGTTAGTAGTACTTCTGATAAGTAAATTTTATATTGAAAAAGCTTGTAGTCATAGCGAAATGCATTGGCGGTCCTCATTTATTCTCTCATACAAATTGTTACCATAAGACCTTCTGTTTAATATTTATCATGCTCTATGTGTATTAGGAGCGATACACTGCAGTGCTACTATTGTTTACTGTGACACACGGGAGCTATGTCCTAAAAATTACATTATGCTGCAACATTGTAGCATTGGACATGTAAAAACAATAAAATTGTTTTTATTTTAATTTTGTGATGTGGTACACTCCTATGAGTACCTGACCCCTTCTCTTCTCTTGCTGATAGAATTTTATATTTATATAAGTCATTTTTGTTTAAACTATCACAGAAATGGTCCAATTGATTTTTCCTCTCCCTGCCAGATAAATATAATATCATCAATAAATCTATGCCATAATGAGGCCCTCTTTCCAGACCCATGTCCACTTCCAGCACGCCATGAATTAATAGGCATAACTGGGAGTGAACTGGGTCCCCATGGCCGCCCCCCTTTTCTGAATATAATAATTTCCATTAACCCAAAAAAAGTTATTGTTTCAAATAAAGAGAATAACCTCCTCTAAGAAGTTTATCAACTTCTCTGGTATTTTCCTGTTCCAAAAAAGTATTTTACTGCCTCGGTCCCTCTACTGTGATCTATAATTGTGTAGAGGAACCCTATGTTGGACCAGGAGGCTATTTTCCTCCTATTGCACATTTTTGAGCAAGTGGAGAATATGCATCGTGTCCCTTAGGTAGGCTGGCATCTTAGCAACCAGGTGTTGGGGGTAGTAGTTCATTGTCACAAGAAGGGATTTGTTCACCTTGCACTCACTCACTAATGGTTAANGAGGATTCCGATGTATATTTATCGGGTACAAAAAAGAGATTGAGGATTTATGTCTAATATCACACCAAGATTAGTTATTCATCCAAAAGAATTGTATAATTTTCAGATTCGGCGTTCACAGCACCTATTAATTAGTAGAGGGATTCATTTTTAATACTTATATATTCCCATTCAGGATGTAAAAAGGAACCGTTTATCTTCACCAGAGGGTGCTATTCACCTGATGGCTTTGCTCCCACACAGAAAGGGTTAAATAGGAACCCAATGTATATTTACAGAGCTTCAAGGAGAGAAAAGGAATCTATGTATAACTTCTAATCTCTTGTGAAATAAAGTGTAGTCTGACTAGGATAAATAGATGGAATCACTATAACAGGAAAAGTCTTAATTTAGCCAAGATAATTGGCCCGCAATAGGAATCTCTCTATCTAAGGTAGAAGTAAACTCACACACACCACCTTGAAAAAGAAAGAAGTCTCTTTTGAAACGTGTCGGTCAGGTGTGTCTGCAGCCATCAATAATCTGTCAGTGATCCTCACTTACAGGGCCCATTATATCTAGGTTGGGGTGATCGGTGATAATAAACCATCTACAGATATTAGTGATTGTGCTGTTGCAAAATATTTAATGGAGTATTTCATTTTATTAATAATTTTATCATTTGTATAGTATTTTAAGAAGCGTTTACCATTACAAATTCTTATTTAATATTATCATGGGAGACTGATTATTCCTGCTCAACCATCAGGAGAGGTTTTATGGAGATGATGATGAGCCATGAAAACAAGAGAAATACAGAGTAAGCACAACTTTAATTGATTGATTACACTATTTTTAGTTATTTTCTGCTTTTCGACATTCANTCATAAGATATAGTATCGGAGACCGGGTGACGAGAACTGGAAAAAAGAGGGCAAATCCATATGAAAACCTGAATTCTTGCAGTAAAGAGGGGATATTATGGTCTACACTTAAATCTTCTTTGTCTAGAGCATACTGCCGATCTCCACACTCCGGATCTGTGATTGGGATAGGTGGAAGGAGGTGCCTGTGAAAAGAGTATCTTGGACAAAGCAGTACAAGAGGAGTTTCACGTGAGTGTGATTCAAATTCAGGGGGACAATTGTGTTGAAAGAATTGGACAATGTTGTTTTCTTTTGAGATTGAGGGAGAACAAATCTGGAAGAAGGAAGGAACAGTATTGAAAACACGGAACCCTAGGACATTGGGCCTTTCGTATCGCAAGGACTGGGGTAAATATAAGACTTACAAACCGGGACATTCTGCCATAATCTAAGTGCTCTGAGTCATTAGATAAATTTTGTATATTAGTGTGTTTTAACATGAGAATGTAGTTCTCCACATATACTATAGCCACAGCTCATTGTTACCACACACCTTTGTGTTTGACCTGTAGCTATAGGATATGTGATACATTTATTTAGGAAACCCATTGACTGGAGGGAGAGATAAACCAATGCTAAAAACTTCTTGATTTTTCAAAGATGTATCTTGTTTCTAACAATCATCTATCATCTGGCACAGTTGTGATTTTTAGGTATTTTGCAATTAATATGATCTCTAATATCCCCCAGGAAATGAGGATATTTGAATACCAGGACCTAAATTTACTAAACAGGGAGATAGAAAATTGGGGATGTTGCACATTGCAAACAATAAGATTTAAGCTCTCAATTTCATTTTACAAACTGGAGAATGTGAGCTTGAATCTGATCCCCACTTTCCAATCTCCTTGCTATCTCCCTGCTTAATAAATTTAGGCCCATAACTTAATATGAGACAGCAAACTGGAAAGGGCAGACAGGAGGAGAACACAAACTAGTGGCCTAGCACTGTGGGACCATGGTACAGACAAAAGATAAGATTTACATGTCATCACAATTAGCGAGTAAACTTGTAACACTAGGATTCTAAAAATATCCCCTTGATGAAGTCACCTACAATATGTGCAGTTGTTGGTGTCTGCGCATCACTTGGCTGTTATGAAAAATGGTAACATTCATCCTTTGAGTGGCCTTCTGCTTGAAACTTGCAGCTTTTTATAAATACAGTATAATAGAGGCAGTGGAAATGATTTGGAGAAAATCAATATAGTGACCATGAAGTAAGACAAAAATAATATGTTGCAGACATTGTCTCCAGTCCAAGATGTCAATAGTATAGGGGGGAAAAAGAACAGAAAATAGATGCACTAAAATGCAACTGAAAATTAGTTGTACACATCTCTTTATTGTATCTTTATGTTGCATCTAAAATTCACAAAAATATATATTTTTGTCCTGGGATAAATGAGCAAATGAATAATATTGTAGTATGTGAATTGAATGGTTCTAAAAACATATGCAAAAATTTATTTTAGAACCACACCAAAAACCAAAATATGCTATAAGGTGTAACTATAGCAATAATTTTGCAATATTCCCCTAATTAAACATGCTGAGATAACACAAAACGCTTCTTTGCATTATGTACATCACTGGTTTTCAAACCTATCCTCAGGACCCCCTAACAGTGTATGTTTTCCAGGTTTTCTTGCTTGAACACAGATGTGTTCATTACTGACTGACATATGTGAACAGGTCCACAGGTGGTGTCATTATATTACTTGTGATTGTGAAGAGACCTGTGATGTCTTGAATATAGGTTTACGAATCACTGATGTATGTCATGTTGTGTGCAGCTTGTGTAATTAAATTAACCATTGTAAAGATGGCCATACACTATAAGATAAATAAATAGTTAAGCACGAAAATTTACATAAAAGAGAACGATCAAAAGAAAGTTTGTTTTTTTAAAAAAGGGCACTTAAAAAGTCTCCATACACACAACTTAAATCATTCAAACATGCAATAAAAATTTTTAGTGGTTTTCATTTTCTTGATGAAAAGAACTATAAAAAGTTAGTTAATTCCCCACACACTGTACAATTTAAGCATTTTTCATCCAATCTAGTTTATGCACACCATCAAATCTGCACTACACTTTAATTGAGATTTCAACAGATTTTGGCTGCTTTCCAAGAAAAATCATTCCCACAGACTTGAACGATTTATCGTTTGAAAACGAAATTTTGATGATTTCGAACGATTTATCGCATAGTGTATGGCCAGCTATACATTTTAAATCTGACAATTGGATGAAAAATTAAACATTTTTTAAAGGATTTTTAAGCCAATAATTGTATAGTAAAAAACAAAATATGCAAATTAGTACTTCAAAAAAAAATTTTTTATTTTCAAAGTGGGTCAAATCTTATATGAGGATTAGTGTTGTACCAAATGTTGCAAGGGTTTGATTTGAGAATAAGGTCTATTTCAATCTTGGCCAAACTCTAATTGTTCTTATATAATCAAACCACACAATATTTTCCCTAACTCCTGCCCTTTTAAGGGCCACGAATCATCACAGTAATGTCTAAATTGGGATGTGATGTCATCCAATTCCATCCAGTGGAAGGCCAATAACAGTTTCCTGTGTCATGAATTCTTTCAATCGTATCAGCAGGAAATCCAACAGGGATCCTAACCTTCTAGACTAAAATTGGGCTTAAATGTCATTGGGACTATCACCAATCATCTTGGCAATCCCATAAACTATGGATTAGCCACTTTCTGCCATTTTGGATGTTTTATTGTTCCCCCTTCCATCTCCCCCATGCCAATGGGGGCTGAACTTTAACATCGGGAGTGTCACTATTTATGTCAGCAACCCTAGAAACTATGGATTCAACACTAATATTGGTTGTTCTTTTTTATTACTTTTACAAGTCACCCCCTTTCCAACCTCACCCTTAGGGGTGTTAGGGGTGTCCACAGTATTCTTGCTTTTTGCCAGTGGCTTCACTCACAACTAATCTTGTGCTTAAATTAGGACTATCCCCACTGCGCTCCCTGTAGTATAATATTGTGACACCACAGTCTGCTCCCCCTTTAGTATATTAATGTGACACCATAGTCACATTATGCAGCTTGTGCAATTGCGCTCCCTGTAGTATAATATATGTGATACCACAGTCTGCTTTTCTGCAGTACAATTTGACACCTGGGGGGGAATTCACTAACTGACAAATTCTGCAGAGATTTCTTTTTGTCAGCGTTCGTCAGTGATCAAAATTCGTCAGTGAATGGTGATGTATAGTATTCAGTAAGTGA
>JABWIB010002504.1:0-14160 GCA_016617825.1 Platyplectrum ornatum | reverse complement strand
GCGATCTGTCATTGACGAACTTTAAACGTCAAACTAAATGACGAAAAAAACCACATTCGTCACTTAGTGAATACACATTTGACGAATTTGTCAGCCATTTCATCAGCCACTGACGAATTCTGCAATTCGTCACTTACTGAATTCCCCCCTGTAGTATTATAATGTGATACAACAGTCTTTTCCCCCTTTAATGTTTTAGGGACTATCACCAACTAGCTTAGTGATCCTGAAAACTATGGATTTGACACTAATGACAGTCATTTTGGATATTATATTTCTCATCCCTTCTCAGTCTTCATTATGCTGAACTTGAAAGTGTCATTTATGCACAAAAGACAATTGATAATCCAGCATGGTCTGCTGGGGAAGGTTGGTTTACATATCCAAATGTCAGGTGCTGTCCATCAAGACATAATGAGAGCTGGAAACCTGACAACAGAGCTGAAGTGAACAGCAGCATGTGATACTTTCAGGATCAGGAGGGTCCTTTCTTGGGTAAAAGGGCTACGCTTCACACACACACAGCAGCTTAGGATCAGTCACCAGTCCAGGATTTGAATGCAAGTAGCTGCAGCTAGTTTAATTGGCTCATCAAAACAACCAAAACCAATGGACCAGCCAGGTTGTATTGTAAAAGTGCTCTGTGTGATCCAGTCACACAGCAGTGTTAGTAGCAGAAATTGTTGGTGAATAGTTATAAGCAGAGTAGAACATATTAAGTATGTTAAAGAATATGGTAAGCTTGTCTGAAAAGGTGAGTTTTAAGGGAGCGCTTAAAAGTTTGGAGAGTGGAGGATAACCTTAACAGGCGAGGAAGATTATTCCAGAGGGCAGATGCAGCCTGGGAGAAGTCCTGTAATCAGGAATCAGAGCATTTGTTTAGTGTAGAGAGAGCTGTAGATCCTGTGAAGATCTTAGAGAACGAGCTGGGATATATCTTAAGATGAGTGAGGATATGTATGTAGGTGCAGTGTTATTGATGGCTTTGTAGGTTAGCAACAAGATTTTGTATTTAATTCTGTAGAGTACAGGCAACCAGTNTAGAGANTGGCAAAGTGGACTGGAGCTAGAAGAGCGTTTAGCAAAGAAGATTAGTCTGGCTGCTGCATGTAATATAGACTGTAGAGGGGTGATTTTATACTGTGGGAGCCCAATTAGGAGAGCATTGCAATAATCGTTTCGGGAGATGATTAATGCATGAATGAGAGATTTTGCAGTGTCTTGTGTAAGGTATTTACGTATTCTGAAAATGTTTTTTAAATGTATATAACAGGATTTAGAAACAGATTGTATGTGTGGAGTAAAGGACACAGAAATGGAAAGGCCAGGTGGACAGCTTTTATTGACAGGTGGAAAGATTATTAGTTCTGTTTCTGAAGCATCTAAGGTAAACTGCATCAGAACAAGGGTGATGCAGGGGGAACAACAGGGATTGGGCATGACATGCTGCAAGTTACTCTGTATATTCAGCAGATGTGCTCTTCTGTTGTGAAAAGGAAAGGCACTGGATACACTCTCCTGTAATATTGTAATATCAGACCACAAGTAAGTATCTCAGTCCTATTGTGCATCCACTCTGACCCAAAATTTCCTCCAAAACATATTGAGGAATTCACAGCTTCATCACCGCACAACCTCTTCCTCACTCCCCAGTTTACCTCAAGCACCACAGCCTGACTGACTACTAGCTCTTCTCACCAGCTCATGCAGAGAGCTATCTAACAGCCAGTCAGCTTTCACTGTTTCCTACCACTCTCACCTTCCATGCTCATAGAGCATAACCTGAGAGTTCTGTTACAGTTGATCCAACAGCTACTCAGTCTATGGCATATGTGATTGTATGGTATATGTGTACCAAGTTTGCTCCAGTAATTCCATCAATGTAAAACAAATTCTTATATTCAATATTTTGGGTAATAGATAAATAGTCAAAAATAATAGTTAAATAAATCAGAAAAAAAGAGTTTCTTTTCTTCTCTTCAAAGGTTAAATCCCAATTGGTAGTGCTTTCATGTTCAAACATACAAGAAAGAAAAAAATATATAGTGTGATATTGCAAGTAAGGGCAAGTAAGGGTATGATCGTACGAAAATATCCTCTTATAGATAAACAGATATCAATGTCTCCCGGAGTCTTCGGTCTTTCTGAAGTAATTGCCGATCTCCTCTGGTTTATTGTGCAAACTTGGGCTCATACTGTACTTCTCTCTGGACCAAAGAAAAAGAAGAAAGAAAGGAAAGACTCCAACGGGACCCCACAGTGTGAATCCGTAACAAAACAATATTCAGAAAAAATAATAAGTTCCACTCACATATTTCAATTTCCTTATTTTCTACGGATGACTTCCTGAGTGTAGGCAGACACAGTCTCCAAAGGTTTACATGGGAAAGAAAAAGACAGAAATATACAGGGATGTACCATTCTTTCTATCTTAAGAGTTAGCAGATAAAACTAATTTCTCCCCTTGTAGACTCCCTTGTAGTCTTTCCCTCATGGTTATGTCGGACGTTTTGCTCAATTTGTGGTCCTTTTTTGTAATGCAGTGCTTCACAGGACTTATTCATCTCTTAATTACATACATTTTGGGTATACTAAACAAACTGTTTTTACTTTATAAGTGTATTTATTTGGGACATTTGGGACATTGGGGCGTAATCTTCCAGTACCATAATACGTCAGAATCCCCAACACACCTTGATAAAGACTCAATAGAGTGGAAACGCATTGGTGTGGGGGCAAGGTTAGAGAGCTTGGTTGGTTGTGATCCGTGGCAGATAGTTTAGTATTTAGAGTAAACAGTTACCCAAGAAGGGGGTTAGCCCACAGCAGGGTTTCCGGGTCTAAAAGTAAAGTCTCAGAAGGTTGATGGAAGTGGTCCTGCTAGGAATAAGGCTGGTTTAATCAGGGTGAAGAATTTGGAAAATTACGGCATTTAGCCGGGAGTCAAAAATCTTTGCCAGAAGCTTAACATCAGTGGGGAGTAAAGAAATTGGTCTATATGACTCTGGAAGGAGAGGATCCTTGCCAGGTTTGGCTATTAGGACAATTAATGCTTCCACCAGTCTCTTTCAGGATTAAATTGAACAGTGCAAAGAGCTAGGGGACAAAGAACAAGCGGTATGATTTATACACTTTACCCGGAATATCGTTAGACCCTGGGACCTTGTTTGTCGGGATGGAGGACAATGCATTTTCACTTTCCAAAGCTGTAATAGGGGCAGTAAGAACTCCCCACACTCAACAGTAGTGTGACATTTATATATAGTGTGACTATATATATATATAGTCCATCTGATATTACCAGCACTCACTCTGCAACGTGTACATGCTCTTGGTGTCTATCCCCGCTTGTATTATTCACAACATTTCACCTCTGGGTAGGACGCACTCAGGACACTTGGTTTGTTGTACAAAAATCTTCTGTTTTATTCATAGCAAAAATCATAGGACCGACGTTTCAAACGCTACCATTGCATTTTTCTTCAGGGTTTGCTCACATAGGGCTGGATTCAGCTTTTCACTCTCATGACTTACACTCATGAGTTACACTCTCATGGACAAAACCATGTTGAATTGCAGGGGAGGTAAAATGAATGTCAGAGTTTGCATGCAGGGAGAATGCTTTATTGTTGTATATTGCATACAGATACTTATCAGCGTTACTGTTACACTGTTATTAGACTTGTGCTGGGATACATCAGCTGTCACCTGTTATGCTGATTACAATTAATTAAATTTACCTCCCCTGCAATTCAACATGGTTTTGCCCATGAGAGTGTAACTCATGAGTGTAAGTCATAAGAGTGAAAAGTTGAATCTGACCCATAGTTACTACCTCCACACACCAAAAACTGCGATACACAGATGATATATTCTTCATATGGAGGGGTTCCGATGAGGCCCTAGACGATTTTTGTACCAAACTTGACAACAAAAATATTGTCTTAAGTTTTGAACGAAGCAAATCATCAGTCAGTTTTTTTNATTTGAATATATACATTGAAAATAACAGCACTGAGACATAAAAATATGTAAAAAGCACTGATGTCAATTCTTACATTCCTCTATCCAGCAACCACCATCCCTTATGGTTGAGAAACATACCCAAAGGGCAAGGATTAAAAGAAATTGCTCACAACAAAATGATTATGAGACACATTTAAATAGAATGAAGGGACAGTTCATACACAAGGGGTATAAGGAAGATAACCTTGAATTTATAAGAAAGAAAAAATCTAAGGAAAAGACAATATGATAAAATTATCTTTTATTTTAGACTATAACATCAATCACAAGAAGTTTGAATCCATTATCAAAAAACATTGGCCTATATTACAAAGCGATCCAATTTTGAATCAATGGAGCACCCAAATTTATAGATAGAAAAGCTCCCAATGTCAATGACAAACTAGTAAGAAGCGCATTTAATACTACAGCTATAAACAATTAAAAAAGAGAGAGCATAAAATCAGAGAACTCATTACATGCAACTTTAACAACTGCATCTATCTGATTGAATGCACATGTAAGTTGCAATATATAGGGAGGACGACATGGCCGTTAAGAGTGAGGTGGGCAGAACACCTTCGTAACATTAAAAAAGGTGTCATCACCCACCCGATGTCTGCATATTTCAAAGAGGTTCACAAATGCAATCCTTCCGGTATTAGCTTATGCATAGGTTTACAACGCATTACTCCAAACTGGAGAAATAATGACCCTATAATAACACTTGCCCAAAATGAAATGAAACTAATTTTCCAATTTGATTTTCTAACCACCAAAGGCCTAAACCAAGATTTTNAANTGAAATGGTTTCTCAAAATTTATTTTCTTTCTCTCTTTTTCAGTTTGCCATTTCTCATACCTTATTGTATCTCCTCTTCCAAGGGGACTCACCTGAAATATCACTCCGGACGTACATCATACTACCCTGGATGANGCCCAACCATGTCCGCTCTTGGAAGCTAAGCAGGGTAGGCCCAGCCAGTATCCAGATGGGAGACCGCTGGAGAATACCAGGTACCATACTTCAACGGTAAGTGAAACAAAATCAGAGTGTTCAACAAACCCCATAGGAAGAGGTTGTCCATGGGTTAATGACATGAGATGATCCATTAGGAGACTAAAAATTATGATTCCATCTTAATAGATGATGTCATATGACGGATTATTTCTGCTTTATACTATCAGAACACCATACTAGGTAGAATTAGGGACATAGGATAGGTTCGGCTGTATACTTGCATACTGGGAACCTGCCCCTTCTCCCATTATGACATTTTCCCTATCATGTTATCAGTATCTACAGATACATAGAATATTTTTTTATATGACCTTNTGATCTCCTTATGTCCATCAATTATACACGTATATTAATCGGATATAATCCACATGTATATTTACACAGACACTATTTTATAAAATCAAAAGTATTTTTTCCTTTATGTGGACGATGTTGTCTAAAAGAATACAATATACAGGACTAATCCTTTGGAACATAGCTTTATTATTGTACTATCTGCATACAATAAGAACATATGCATTACATTCACATATCCTGGTACTTAAGATAAATATTATACTTTGTTCACCATTTGATAATACTGTCTCTAAGAATATTTACAACTAAGCTCTGTGTTAGACACTGAGAATGCTATCTATGAGATTGCGCTATAGGATTTTATACATGACACAACAGTGGTCGAAGTGGAAATTTGGAAGGGGTGGTATGGACATTTAGAAGTGGCGGTATGAAAACACTGAATATAATAGAAGTCAATGGAGATTTATAGTTTTTCAATTACATTGTTGGGATAAGTGCCGGTATGGCATACCCCTGTATACCCCACCATTTCGAGCCATGTGACACAGAATATGTTTACTATGTATCATTGTCTGTTCCATTGTAATGTTGCTAATATAAGTACATATATTGCTATATCCTTCATCTCGCGATCGCTTCTCTGGACACCTTCATGCACAAGCCAAGTATAAAAGACAGGCCGTCATCACTCTGAAGAAGATTCCCTGAAATGCATCAGCGTGTACAGACTGCCTTTTCTAACCTCTACCCCACGTGGTTGTGCACCAGACTTTGACCAGTGGCGTCCGTTCGGCGTCTTCACTCCATCCAGCAGTCCCGGGTTGCTGACCGCCGCCCCCGCATGTCACTCTCTGTTCCACTGCCTCGTTTTAGCGGTATGAGTGTTTTGTTTCTTATGTATTGAGAATTTTTATGTATTGATGTTTCTATGCATTAACTTAATCTTATTATTATTCATTGCTCTGTTTTAACTGTATTTATATTTATTTATGTGGATCATATTAAACTTTTGTTTTATTGATACGTTGCCTTAACTACATCTCTTTTATTTCCATGAGGTAATTGCTTCGTTGGACAACCTTATTAGAGTACTGTTCAAAGTTGTAGCACATCTTTACATCAATGTGTGTTCTTTTAAGCTTACAGTAAGCGCTGGTAGACACTGCTCACCATACAATTGACCTTTTTTTTACGTTTTCATGTAGTTTATATTGTATTATGTCCATGGCCTAAAAGTTATGTATGGAAAACTACCAGAATGTTGAAAGAGAGAATAACAGGACATCGATCCTCTATTAAAAAAAGAACATAATGTGATAGATGAATAGACACAGCCACGATGAAAGATTTCAGATGCATGCCAGTGGCTCAAATACCACCATTACATAGAGGAGATGATAGATAACTTCTCTTACTTCAAAAGAAAGCAAGACTTATTTATCACCTTCAAGATGAAATGAATAGTTCAATTTATTATGTTTTATCTAAAAGGGTAACTGCTGGTACTCATGCTGGTACTCATGTGAACAGCGGCCATATCTATTCTACTTCCAGCTAGGGAATTGTCTTAGCATCTTACTGGTCCCTATGGTAGTCAAGACACAGGGTGGGCCTCAAGTCTTTGTGGATTACGTGCCGGTATTACAGTATCCAGTTGCCTTTGTACCGGTGGCGTTAGTGGCACGACGGGCAGGAGCGCATGGGGGTGTGTCAATGTATTACAGGTGAGTATCAGGTATATAATTTGGGGAAGGCAGGTCTATTTGTTTTTGCAGCATGCTCCACTTGTAAAGGTCACACAAAGCCCCCGAGGATGATGCTGATACTAGCATCGAATGAGCTGTTGGGCCGTGGTATACATACTTGAAGTGGCTGGTATATTATGAAAATGATCTTATGGATGTAGTATAAATATTAAAAAGTGACAGCATATTGAATTGAATCTGTCTTTTTATATTTTCTGCACTATTTGCACAAGTTTGCATTTTTTGCACATTCTGTATGGTGTGAAGGACTGATATGAAGTTGAAGAACTAAGGACTATGAATATACCATACATATCAAGTATGTTTATGTAGGGCATTGTGGTTGAAAATACCAATGGAGTTGTGGAATATGTTAATGAGAGTGTCGACTATGGTTAATAAGATTAACCTTTACACACAGACACATATTGTGATAAGGTCAGGGGCATTGTGATGGAGGGAGGATATTTCGGACCCCAGTTCTTATGATATGTGTTCTGAGTCCCCAGGGAGAATGTAATGTATTTGTTTCTGTTTGTAAACACTTTCACATACAGTGTGTTTTGGCTTTAGTAAAAGTCGGTAAGGGTCCCTGGGGTTGGATGGTTTGGATAGTGGGAGGGCCCACCATCCATCAAGCCCAGTTGGTGTTTTGGGCTTTGGGCTTATTCAAGGCCAATCAGGTCTGCACCGGATTAAGGCCTTTATAGGTGTGTCAGGTTCTGTGCTCAGTGTCTCTGATCTGGGAGCAGGCAGACAGCATGAGAGACACACATGCTGCACATTCCATTTTGCAGCCAATATGCAAACCCAGACTGCAAAAAACAGAGCGTTTTCCACAGTAATAATCTGGCCCTCTGAAGGGA
Source organism: Platyplectrum ornatum (assembly GCA_016617825.1). NCBI lineage: Eukaryota > Metazoa > Chordata > Amphibia > Anura > Limnodynastidae > Platyplectrum > Platyplectrum ornatum. Next base: position 6,223 of record JABWIB010002504.1, on the reverse strand, counting down.
AGAGGCCCCAAAGAATATTTTTGCACCTGGGTCCTCGACTATTTGGTTNCATCTCTGCACATAATCATAGTACTGTTTAAGGGGGGCAAACTAACAAAGTATTTGGAATTTATTTACTGAGAAATTTTAGAGTGTTAATTATTTGTTAAGAATATTATTCTATTCTATTATTATTTATATAATATAAATAGCAGTTACATAAGAAAAAACAGAAAAACTGCAGCTTGAGCAATCAGCCCAAATGCAGTGGCTGAAACAGAAAACAGCTATGATTGTACAAACCAGACAAAACTCAGGTAAAGCACCTTGGACCATTAGACAAGACGACAAACAACAAAGGATTACATACTTGATTTTTATTGGTTTTAAGTCTACGGGGTATATTTACTAAGCTGCGAGTTTGCAGTGAGATTGAAAAGTGGAGATGTTGCCCATAGCAACCAATCAGATTCAAGCTCTCAGTTTCATTTTGCATACTGGAGAATGTGATCTTGAATCTGATTGGTTGCTATGGGCAACTTCTCCACTTTTCAGTCTCGCTGCAAACTCGCAGCTTAGTAAATATAACCCTATGAAGTTTGAATCCAAATGTCAGTTCCTATAGTCTGCATGAATATTTATATGTATGCACACTGTGGTCTACTCAAAACCATGTGTATTTGTTGCTATGCAGTGCAAGGTACAAACTGTGATTGTCTCCATAGGTATGCTATGGTATCACTTTCTAATGCCTACATTTAAAAACATGATCCATTTGTATTTATTTAGACACAAAATATTGCTATAGGGTAACCAAGCATATCAGTTGTAGATCAGTTTTGCAAATGATGTTACTTTCAAGGTCATGTAAACAAACTTCAATATGATGTTAATATAATATGTCCTCCACAGCTTTTTATTAGATCATGTTTCATTATCTTGGATGCATGTGTGGTATTGTATATAGAGAAAGTTCAAATATTATTAAACCCTGGGGCATTTTTAAAAGCAATATGCTTAATCCTTACCGTGTGCTGAAAACGTCAATAATTTATTAGTGAGACGTGAAAAAAATTGGTTTATGCAGTTTTCATTTTTGCCAAAGTACTCAGAAGTGTTTAGAAAATCTTTTTTTCTGCTGTTAAAAGCAGGATTTTATTTTTATGATTGCTTTCTAGCTGAGGGTGGTTATTTTATTATGTAATGTTTAAACAGCTAAGAACAGTTAGCAAACCTGTTGTAAAGAATCACAAGACAGGGCACAATCTATTAGTACTTTCATAGAGCATGGGGTATATTTACTAAGCAGGGAGATTGCAGTGAAATTCGAATTTGGGGAAGTTGCCCATGGCAACCAATCAGATTTGAGCTCTCAGTTTAATTTTACACTCTGGAGAATGTGAACTCAAATCTGATTGGTTGCCATGGGCCATTCGAATTTTACTGCAATCTCCCTGCTTAGTAAATATACCCCCATGAGGTACCATTGCAGTATCATATAAATATAGATACAATTCTAATCCTTCTTGCATTTATTCACCCCAGAAACATTGGAACTAATTCAATCAGAAGCAACAAAAGAGCATTCTTACACTGGAGCAATTTGTTCTATATAATGGGCAGGTCCTTATTAATTTTTATATCAATATATCATACATATTCATCATACAATATCTATTACCATACATTATATCATACGTACATACATATTTTATATAACATTTAATAAACTAAAAATAGGAAACAAAAAAGGGCCATTCCAGCCTGTCATAATAGAGGAACAGGGGAGTGAAAAAGTCTGTGAATAAAAAGCACTGTATAGCGGCACCCATCGTGCACTGCAGCACAGTAGTTCTGTATGCTAACTATGATATAGGTAAGTAAAGTTTGATGAATTTAGGATCTAGGGGTATATTTACTAAGCAAGGAATTAACTGGGGAATTGAAAAGTGGGGAAGTTGCCCAGCAAATTCCCTGCTTAGTAAATATACCCCCTAATGTTACAGTCATTAAGCATTATGGTTCAGTATAAATATAGAGGGATTTATTTACGAAGCGGCGATATTGCAGTGAGATTGAAAAGTGGGGATGTTGTCCATGGCAACCAATCAGATTCGAGGTCACATTCTCCAGTGTGTAAAATTAAACTGAGAGTTTGAATCTGATAGGTTGCTATGGGCAACATCTCCACTTTTCAATCTCACTGCAATCTCGCCGCTTCGTAAATATACCCCTGAGTCTTTATCACACAAACACAAAGGTGCTGAATTTTAGAAGACAGAAGGCTAAGAGGGTTATACTGTATCAAGTAACAGCTGACCCACTCAGTACCAAAAGGAAATAATTGTTTTTTAGATATATAAATGAAACTAAAGAGGGTATAATGAGATTAAAAAATGGAGAATGGGAGTATTGTTTAGGGTGACAGGGCAATGGCTGATCAACTTAACAATTATATTTGTTCAATATTCACAAAAGAAAGAGAAGGGAAGGGACCACAATTAAATAGGAAGACCTTGGATATAAGAGAGGCAGTTATAAATCCTTTTACTAAGCAGCATTTGGAGCTATATTTTCCTCCAATGAAACCTCTACGTAAATGAAACGTGTAAGGTGATATACACACGCTGTTACTAGACAATTAATATTCCAATGATTGAATACTCTAAACATACTCAATACCACGCTAGGAATAGATAACGGATACAGAGAAAGCACTAACAACAAGACCACTGACATCATATGATCAACTTCATGAAGAGGATCAGTGTTATTTTTCCTTCAGAAGCCTTATAAACGAAGCTGATATGGCTGAGATATACTGAGATCATAGGAGTAGAAAGTACACATCGACCCGGCATTTGTAAAATCCCTTTCATTCTTACCAACTACTTATTAAGGTGACCCTGAGATGGGAATGGCACATGGGGATTTTCTATGCAACATGACATTGATTATTCAATCACATAACTATTTTACGTTTTTAGATAATTTTTATATACAGGTATGTGGTACCGCTATGGGGATGATTTTTGCACCAAGCTTTACTAATTTATATAAGGGAAATTGGGAGGAAAATTTTATTCTTTTATCCACCATATCAAATTTTTTGAAGATATATTGACGATATTTTATTGGTGTGGGAAGGCAGCACAGATTAGTTTATGGAGTTTTTCAACTGGATTATGTTGAATAATTACAATTTGAAATTTACCCATAATATTTCTAGGGAGAGGGTGGAATTTCTATATCTTGTTTTATCCAATGAGGGCCAAAAGTTATCACTACAAACTTTGTGAAAACTGTTGATGTGAACAGTTACTTTCATTTCCATAGCAGACACCTGAAAAATGGAAGGATAACATTCCATACTCACAATTATGCAGAGTAAAAAGAAACTGTACAAATACAGAAGCATGCTCTAAACAATTGCGCATGTACGCTGAGCGGTTTAAGGAAAGGGGGGTACCCTGCGAAATTGGTAGATGAGGCAATTATAAAGACCAAAGAAACTGAAAGAGAAAATATGCTACTATAGGGATAAAACCGGGGGTGAAACTCCACTATCCTTCATCACTAAGTTTAATAAGTCTGATAAAGTTATAAAAAAAAAACCCTAGAAAAACATTCTACTGATGGACCCCATTCAGGAGAAAATAATTCCCCCTAAACCTAGAATTATATTTAAAAAAGCAAGGAATTTAAAGGCGATGTTAGCCCCTAGCTGCCTAAAGAACCTGAAAAATAGAGATAGATGTTTTCTAGGCCATTTAATTAGGGGATCTAACAGGTGTGGACAGTGCAACTGTCGGTACAGTATGTGAAACCCCAAGAAAAATGCTTCATGAATTCTGATGGGACCAAGAGTTATAAAATGAAGGAATTTATTAATTGCATGAGCTCATCAGTGGTGTACATGTTGGAGTGTGGGCTCAAATACATAGGTAAAACAAAAAGAGCAGTTAAATTACGTATCCAAGAACATGTACGAAATATAAAAAACTGAATTTTAAGCCATAGTGTACCTGAACATTTTGTCAAGAAACATAATGCTGACCCAAGCTTCCTAACAGTGAGTATTTGGAACATGTGAAATTGGGAGAAAGAAAAGGTGATCTAGGCAGAAAACTGGCCCAGAGAGAAATGTTCTGGATTTACCAGTTAGGTAATCTAAAGCCAAAAGGTCTGAATGAGAGCTATGAAATAGCCCCATTCCTATAAGAATGTAATATCTAGTATTCCATATACCCACCTTTCATTATGTTTTATTGCACGTGTTTTATTGTTTTTTAGGGTATTTTCCCTCCCACTTTTACATGCCCCTCCCCCTCTTTTTTATCATCTTTTATATAATCTTTTGGGGGTGTTTGATCAAAATGTATCTATTATCTTATGGCTTTTCATCTCTAGGCAGATTCTAACGTTCTGTTTTTAGTGATTAATTAAGATCTTGGTATTGAGGCTTTTATGTTTGTAGGTATCAATAGATTTTTTTNGTATATTTTATTAAGTCCCAGATTTTTAGCATGTCTGTAAAGGTTTTCAACTTATTCGTATTTATTATGGATTATGTTTGGTCTAGCTTGTAAACATATGGTAAATACTACCCAGGTGATACAATGTAACTTAGTTATATACCGTAATTGCTATTGTGTTGGTATGCCCTGTCACTTTGTGTGCGATATGCTTATAGCACCTATNCGGTCTTGCGCAGGTCGTGCACTATGTGCTGGGTACTTGATTCACTATTCAATAACAAAAGCAGAGATGTTGCAAGTTATACAATAGATACTAATTATTGGATACTAANAACTGTTATTATTCATTCAGTGCTGTAGACAGACTACAATATATATATTACATATATTACAATACAAAACTGCAATACATTGTATATATGTTATGGAACCAGCTTCTCAATGAACTGAGCTCCTTAATACGTCATAGGGGTCATGCTCACTAAGCTGAAGCTCTTAATAACCACACCCCCTGACCCTGTCAATCAAAAAAAAAACAANAAAAAAAAAACGTGACTNNCTTATTTAAACAGGTGAGTGGTCCAGCTTGACAGCTATACATTCTTTTCCCCTGAANAAGTAACCATTAAGTTGCAAGACGAAATGCTGCATTGGGACTTTGCTATCTCTGACCCTGATTGCTGAATCCTGACTTTGGACAATTAACCCCTTACTGCCCTCAAACCTTGAACCACTGTTGAAGCTGAGTGAGGAGAGGAGTGGAGGACACAGGATAACTTGTTTACAGATAATTTACAGAGAATTGCCTGATGGGTTTCTAATTGCTTTCTTTGTACTTAATTGTGGTACGCAGTAATTTGTATTATTAGTAAAAGTTTTGGTTTTAAAAATGATATACAAAATGATATTTTTGTGGTATTGTTTCTTCCCCTCTACTGCTTTAAATGTCTGAGGCTGTGAAAACTGATCTGCCAGAGTATGGGAATGAACCTTGATTGATGTGCCTGAACTAAAGACAGTATCTGGTACGCTGCTAGCTAAAGACAGCTTTTTGACACAAGTGTAAATTTTAGCCTATGCACCTGCCTGCACAACTCTCCCCCTTCCTATCCCTAGTGTGGTGAACCATGGTTATATTTTAGTAGTTTTAACAGTGTTACACTATATGTTTTTTCTTTGTTCTTTCACATGTTCTACGATTTTGAACTTTATTAGGAGTCCGGCATAACAGGTCTTTTTGAGTGCNCAGCAGACTGGTGATTGCGCAGTGGTCCTCCAGGTATACTCTACCACTTGACCTTATATAACTACTTATTAATACCAGCTTAATATACGTCAATACTTCACATATACAGTATATGACTTTCTACTAGGTTTATCAGTGGTCGTCATTGAATNGTAACAAGACCAATAGTTAGTAGCTATTAGTGCTCCTCTGTGGAAATTACAAGGCTACTTTTATGGTTAAAAGTCAAAAAACGAATAACTGAACATATAAGACTCTAATATAAGGATTTAAAATCTATGGACGGATTAATCTATTATAGCGATAACTTNATAACATGGGTGTAACTACCACTATAGCAGTCATAGTGACAGCTATGTGGCCCGCAGCCCTAGGGGGCCCGCTGGCTCTATTGTCGGATTGTCAGACTTACTGTTTCTTATTGTCTTTTATGCATTTTACCCCATGTTTATGTATATTCTATAGAAGTTTGGGCCCCCTATTTTATATATATATATATATATATATATATATATATATA
>JABWIB010002503.1:25182-35393 GCA_016617825.1 Platyplectrum ornatum | reverse complement strand
GCCTGCGTACTTGTAACCTCGCGGCTGCGATAAACTCGCAGCCGCGGGTTGCACAAACTCGAGTTTTGTGAATTTCCCCCTTGGTGTCAGAATGGAATAAAATCACAGCATCATCAGCACTTCCCTGCATCCACAGAACTCACGCCACACAGAGACATGTAAAGGCATCTTCAACAATCACACCCAATGGTACAAGAGAAAATGAGAAGAAATGGACTACAACACCTACAAAAGAGCGCCACTTAAAATCCCCATGGTTTATGTGTATAAAATTGTAAAGTGTAATAAATTGCGTCATGACGCATGTGGCTGAGAACATACCTTAAGCCTCCTGACTTTCTCCTCTAGCTCTTCAATAGTAGAAGACGGCTTCAGCTTTCTGGCTCCATCAAGGTCTGCTTCCATCTCATCTAACCACCGCGTGATGTTATCAAAGTCACTGTTTAGCTGCTGGCACTGCTGCAGACTCGGCTTCATACGGAACTCAGTACTCAAGCTCTGTGCTTGAATAATTTCCCAGCGCTCAATGACACCTGAGCAAGGCACAAAATCACAATACTTTACATGGAACAACTCATTTACAGGGCAAAACTGAATAAAACCTATAGCTTCACAAAACAACAGGAATTTGTAGTTAAATGGGTTGCAAGCTATTAACTGTGTTAACCATCTCTCACTATCTATGGGATGATACATAGATCCATAGCACCTGCTTGTGACTTGGTGCCGAAACACTGTGTGATAGCTGCTGTTGAATTAAGTTATTGGGACAGTTCCAAGACCAGAGCCCAGGTCACATAATATTCACACACAAAGTCAGGGGTGAAAGTAATGCTGGAGCACTAACTAACATCGTAGAGACATTATAGCCATCATCTAACATCGTAGACACATTATAGCCATCATATCAGCCTAAACAAATACACCCATATACACACACACACACACACACACACACACACTAGTGACGTTACTGGTATAAATCACAGAAATGGGCAGAAACTCTGATCACCTGAATGCGTTTCTGGCCTTTCCATTTCGTGTAGCCCCTTGTCTTCCTCCATTGTGGAATCTCTCTCTTCAGTAACGTTGGATGTAACCTTCTGCAGAGTCTATATAGATCATCATAACAGTTACTTGTTACATTGTACAATATTCATTAGATCTAAAAGGTAGCAAAAATGCTTATATATAGAACATACCAAGGACTGGTTTAATGAAGCATCATGTCCTGATGTGGAAGGATGCACAACCTTTACCCTTTCATTTGGTTCTGGAGTATGCCAGGATGGAGTCTCCAATTCTGATTTGCCTGTATAAAACAAGAACAACTTAGTACAAGTGCATTATGGGATGCAGTGCCACAGAGCTATAATGAACGCTTAGGTCTTGTAGGCATCACATGCATCTCTCAAAACTTACCAACAATATCATTCAAAGGAAGGGCATGGATGCAGAACATGATGCCAAAAATCAAAGTTATTTGACATTTTAAAGGAATAAAGCTGATGTAACAGGTTAGATCACAAGTATGAGACTTGGCATAGCAATGTTTTCAAAATAACCATGCAGAAGTGAGTAAAATAAATATGATGGCTTAACAGAAAGTATTGCGATGTCTTAGTAGTAAACAATGCAGAATGGCTTAATCAACAAGACTCTATACACAAAGACTCAGTCAATCATTGTGTATATTCATTGGTGTAAATGGAAATTCTTTTTAGCATGGCTGAGCCAGAATAGGGAATAAAAAAATCCCTTTCTTAAACTCCCATATATCCCAAGCACATGATTAAACACCCTGACAAGGGACGTATATCCCTCTGTCCGTGTTTGTTATGTGCTATGATGGAAACCATGAGATGTGGTTTGGGAAATATGGTGCAGACACAAAAGCGAGAGAGGAAACGGCGCAATGATGGGGCATGAGGGAGGAATAAGCGTGCATCACAGCAGTAGTGCCAGGTTTAGACACATGCATCTGGGCAGGGGCCTACCAGAAGATGCTTGCACAGTTTTTGTGGTCATTATGACATATGCTTCAGGATTTTCAGGAATTTCTATATCTGAAAGAAAATAATGTCATTTGATTCCTCGATTTTAGGTTAAACTATGGGGAGAAGTTAAAAAGTTACAGAAATGTTATAAATCTAGTAATAAAACAGGTAAAATAAATTAGAAAATGGACCTTCATTACCAAAAAACTATACGTTACCTGAAAGAGGATTGTAGTAAGCTCCAGACTCTTCATTTTCATGCATGGAAGATCCACCAACATCTACAGTTGGGTCCCACTCTAGGGGGATGGAGTCCACGCTGGCGGGAGTCTCACGGCCAGATGTTTCATGTGGGAGAGTGGGAGGCATCAGGTGGCACAAAGATTGATGGGATGTGTCAACATCGGGTATCGTGGAGTGCCATGATGAACTCTGAATCTCTCTAGAATCTTCCCCATCTGTATCATTCTCAGAAGTCTCTCTGTCTTCTTCTAAACGCTTTATAGTAGAAATAAAACAAGAGTCAAATGGGTTACAAAAACGTTTCATAAATAGTTTCAAGTGTCCAGGGCTGCACACCACAGTCACATATATTGTTGGGGAAATGTATTCCCATCATCACAATCAGGGCTGGCGAAGGAGGGGACAAGGGGGACAGCTGTGATGGGCCCTAAGGCATCAAACCTGCCTTAAGGGATATGTGGAAGGTGCTGTCCATAGCAACAAGTCATTCTTAAATATTAAATATTATTGTCAAGACCTGATTTGTTGTTATGAACCTCCTCCGCATTTCCATTAGGAGGCTTTATACAGCTACGTCAATAACTTGCAGATCATGATCACATAACTGCAATGGAATATATTCTTTCAGCCATATCCAACAAGAATAAGATTTTTTTAATAACTGCAGTTCACCATTACTTACCAAGTCCCTGGAGGTCAGCCTTTCATGGAACCTATACACACGGCCAAAAACTTCTTGACAATATCGGTGAATCTCTTCAAGTTCGTCCTCAATGACCACAGCATCCATAGCCTCACTCTTCTGTATTAGCTGCTCCCCGAAAACAATCAACTGGTCGATTTTGTCGGCATTCAGGGTAATTTCTTGTTTGAAACCCTATAGGTCCAAAACACAGTTGTATCACATGCAAGAGAAAGGTCTTTCAGAGTTTGTAACCCTTTTTGGCATTCATCATTACTGTACATTTTGTGTACTTGTGAACATGAAAAATACCAGTTAAAGCCCCATTACACAAAAATAGAATGTGCCTTACATTTCTTACATTGTCTGGGAAAACAATGTACCTGGGGCAAAGTATGTAAAGCTATTGTTATTAACGTGCAAGCTGCTGATTTTGATTATATGCTACTTTCTGGAAAAGGAGCATAAATGAGGCCACCTGTGATGTTCTCCAGTGGGGTTCTGTATTGAAAGCCTATTTCAAAGGAAACAGTTCCTCAAACCACATGTTTTTCAGCAACAAAAAGTTTTTTGTTAAAATTACACATGGATATACAAGACCCAATTTAGAGTAAAATGTGTAATCTGTATATGTGCAAGGTGTGTGGAAGTAAACAAGCATGGGGGCCATGGAGTGCAATGTAAGCCTTCCAATTAGTTGTTCAAAAAGTTTCCCCTTTCTAAATCAGTTTGTTGTGGCCGATGTACAATACATGGCTGCCACAGACTGATGTAGTCTATCACTCGGATGACATTTGTGCAATTGTACACGCAACAGTACAGCCCTTAATGATATGAAGGAAAAGCTATGTAAGGGCAATCTATTATTCTAAAGTGAAAAAATAAGAGTTCACTTTATTGGCGATCAACTTATTGAGTCAGTGAAAGCAAGACAGACCATGCTATGGCATGGTCCAATTTCTTGGTTTTATTATCTATATATTAGTAAAAAATGTGTGAGATCAGTAATTAAATAGTAATTGTTCTGAAAGTTAATGAAAGCAGATAACAGATGCTCATCTCCCATTTTACCATAGTCACCAAGGGCCCAGGAGCACAGCTGATCAATCCACTGCTTCATATGCCCAGTTGGTACATGTGGGGATCTAGGTTGCAGGGATTGCCTGACAGACCTTTTCCCTTTAATAGTTAAATGCCCCAATCCCCACTGGATTAAGACCATCTAGGGCAATAGGTAATTTACAAGCTCACTCACTGCCAAAAATGATACATAAAAAGTTAGTGAACATTTCATTTGTTAGTTTATAAACCATTACCACCATCATATAATAATAAAAGTTATTTACAGAGAATATTCAAGTATGACTATAAAAGAAAAGAAATGTTCAATTTTACTTTTTATGCATCGTAACTTTCAATTACTTTGTTTATTTAGTGCCAAGTCTGCTTGTAATACTTTCTAAGCAATAAATCAGGTGCTACCATCAAAGACCCTTCAAGTCTAGGGAAAGGTAAGGCTGAAATCACTCTGGTAAAACCTTAAACAGGAGAAACGCGTCAGTGGACTCAAAGGCTGCATATGTGCTATCTAAACTATTTATAAGAGGACCATAAAATGATTAACACTGCTTGATGTGTCCTGATGAGATCACACTATATACAGTTCAGCTAAGGGGAATATATAAACTTGTGCCTGCAGTAATGAGGAGTATGCTGAGCCTCTCTGGACTATAGTGGACTATAAGGATACCTCTGCATCACAAGGCAACATGGAGAGGACATTGGTCTACAAAAAGAGACGGCTGCTGAAGTATAAAGACAGCCATTGACCTGTTAGGTAACCTCTAATAATCAAAAGGAGGGATCTCCTATGCTATTATTTTCATCATCACTAAGGATAATATCATATTACTCATGATATGTTAAGGACAGTGAATAAATTATTCCAAGCCAAGTAAGGCTATTTATGGGGCCCCTAAACCATCACTACAGCTACAGCGGCCTATGCTTTTATATGTCATTCTTATCGACCATACATATTTTCTAATTGGTTCTTTTTTTAGCAAATATAAAACATTTATGGATTTCAAACTTGCGCCCTATATCTGTTATGTATAGTATAGAGGATGGTATACTCTTTTCTGCTGCAGACTTAGTAATCCAACATTTGTATTGTTATATGATATATTGTTAGTATCTGGCCTTCTCCATTTATCTAGCACCAGACACCAGACCTACGGCCTTTACCTTATTTGTTCTTTTGATAAAAGGGAGACCCTAGGAAGGTGCCGAAGATTGATTTTTTGGGTATGTTCTATAGTGATTATGAAAAAAGATTATGAAACTAAACTAAAAATCAAACATTAACAATAATTATATTAAATATACCTGAATAACTGAACCTGCGGTAATGAGACTAATACTTACTACTAATTGTTGCATTTTCTCTTCAATGACGCTTTCTGAAAAGTGTTCCACATTTGTGAGCTGTAGGTCCATTTCTGTCAACCATACTAGAATTCCGTCTCTCGTTCCCTCAAACTCTTCTCTTTGGCTGGTAAAGTGCTAAAGATAATAATAAAAATGTATTTATATGTATGTGTATATATATATATATATATACACACACACACATACACACACCAGAACCTACAGAAATTGAGATATATAGAAGATTAAATATGATAAATGTTACTAACTACAACATCAACAATGGTAGAATGGATGATCATCAGTGAATTACCTTAAGCCTCCTCAGAACTGCAGCCACCCTCCTCTGAAGCTGGTCCCACCTCTGGTTCCCCTCATGGACCATCTGCTTGAGTCGGCTGGCTGCATCAGTGCGATTCTCCCGGGCGAGTCTCCTGTATTGCTTGTTGATCAGCTCTAGGTGAGTAAGACGCTCATGAATCTGTCTCTGGAAAGCCTGGAAGAAATCATTTCCAGCATAAAATTAATAGTTACCATTACAAATACTGACAAAGAAAAAATGAAACCAAAAACGCTCTAATATACTTTAATATTATTTCAGGATTCACTATCACAGGTGCATTCCCTGCTGGAAGTGTCATACATCACAATATAGGAAAAAGTGAATTGATTCTGTTTGGACATATGTATAGATCCTAAACCATACAAAGCCCAATTGTGAACTTTCCATTTCTCTGCATAAGAAACAAAGCGTAAATGACAGCTTGACATGTCATAGGGGGTACTGTATAATCAAAAGTGAACATCCAGGAATATCATAATTATACACGAAAAAGAAAACCAAACAGAAAAAAGGAAGCGGATATGATTGCATAAGTTCAGTATATTTGGCCAGACCTCAAACTTCTTTTGTTCTTCCTTGGCTTTTGTATACAACACATCAGAAGAATCTGGGGAAGCTGCCATAGTTTCCGCATCTTTCAGCCACTCATCAAATTTAGAGTAGTCCTCCAGGAACTTCTGCCACAGCCCCCACGTTTCCTCAATCCTAATATACACATAAAAAGACATTAGTGACCTCTGTAATATCCTGTGTCTAGGATTGCTCAGGCAAGGACATGCAGACACAACATACTGAGATTGGTTAAAAAGTTGGTTTCTGAAGCTTGTTGAAAAAGATCTGCTCGGTCTAAAAAACTAGAATACCTGCAGTGAAGGTGAAGATGATGTATAGGAGCAGAAAATAGTTTAAACGCTGTTGTAGTATCAGCAAGTTTTGTTCTGTGTGTAATGTTTGTTGCTGCTAGGCTTGAATTCGGGCCTAGGTCTAAATTTAGTAAAGTATGGTTTTGGGAATAGTTGGGATGTTACCCATAGCATCCAGGTTCTAGCTCACATTCTCCAATATGTAAAATAAAACCGAGAGCTTGAATCTGATTGGTTGCTATGGACAACATCCTATTTTCAATCTCACAGTTTAGTAAATGTAGGCTCTGCTTTGGAGCCTGTGGCTTTTCAGGTGGTGCAAAACTACAAGCCCCAACATGCTACGTCTATGCAGTCCAATCATACTGGTACTAGGAGTCTGAGAACATCTGGAGAGCCGCAGATGGGCCAGGCTTGCTACAGAACCCAATGACCGCCCTTACCGAACACGTCTCTCCATGGACATAGCACAAATGTTCCTCCAGCGTTTTGCAAGACTCCTGGTGATCTGCTGTATGGAGTCGCACTCGGTTTCATTGGGGCACGTATCAGTGTCACGCAACAAACGCTCACAAATATCTAACACCGACGCCACTCCCGGGCTGTGCAGTTCAATGTCCTTCTGCAGATCCTAAAAGGAACGAAACAAAGACCACCACTGAGATCACGAAAGGTCCTAAGATGGCCCATTTCTATCACAATATAAAGGTTTGTTCTGGCTTAATATTCTACACAGAATATTTATTAAGTAAACCATTAAAAGGTATATACCCGTTACAGAAGGACGGTAAAGAGAATATTTATCTAGATGCATGTACTTGCCTTCTGCTCTTCAAGTTTCTGGTTTATCTCTTGGTCATGGCAGATGCTGTAGATGACAGGTCTGGACAATTCAGACTCAATGCGAGCCAGCCAAGTGCGCAGGTTACTCATGTTCTTATACAGTTGTTGGATGATCACCAGAGTTTCCTTCAGTTTCTTTACGCTGTACAGGTGAAACACAGGCAAGAGTCAATAAAATTACAAAAGTGACACGAGCTGTTCAATGAATACTATGGGAAACAATAAAAATCAAATCATAAACTTATTTGTACACTGTACCATTTATATGTGACCTTATTGAAAGAAAAAGTCAAAAGGGTAATCAACATAATTATACTAATAAAAGTAAAAAAAAAAAAAATGTACAGTTTGGTAAAGTAGAAGAAAAGGTCAGTAATTATTCAGCATAGGGTGAAAATGAAAATTAATAGAACTCAATTAATAAACACCAGTTTAGCATAGAGGACCATCATTATTTTAAACTTCCAACATCATTTCCAAAACAAAATAATGAAACATTGAAATACATACAAGCCCACAATCTCACAATGCATATCAGAACCACAAATCAGAAAACCTTACTACATCACCCGACTCCAGTGTCTGGAGCCTGCGATACCCATCCCCTACCAGGAAGATACATACACCCGATCCCGCCGCCCTGAGGAAGCACGACACACATGAAGGTGCGCATATTCCACGTATAAGTAAACAACGGCAGAAATGGATAACAGAGCATCCAATGTGATGTTAAATATTAACTCTCTTTGTATTATAAAGAAAAATGCAATCAGCTTCTAATCAGACGTCTGCGAGCAAAGCAAATATTAAACGGAAAGGCTACATTTGAGATCAGATGGCAACACCTAACAGACACCATTGTAGACTGTCACACTGACGGACGAAATCATGATGAAAAAAAAAATAACAAAACAATAAACAATTAAATCCTACAATGAATTAAAAAACATTAAAAATGTATAACCGTATATGAAAGCCTTGATTGTACCAATACCCTGAATACAACAGATAGAGCACGTGAGTTGCTGCAGTGCAATGGTCCCCGCTGCATACCTGCATCACATATATGATAAGCAGATGGAGATGCCTTACCATAAAAGCAGAATGGCATTACGTCCTTGCAAAACACTGCATTAAAATGGCTCCTGCACGTTCCTCCAGCTCCCCTTCCCCAGGTATGATTGCTAGAAGCCCCCGGATCATTCATGGTTGTGAGAAATAGAGAGACAGGAGCCGTAGGCCGCACAGTCCTGCATCTCCTCTGACAGGCATTTACATGCATGCACACAGCACATATGAGCCCGAACCCATCCCCCCTACAAAGAGCTGTGCACAGAGTATGCGCTGCCTGGGAAGAAGAGGTGGGGGCCGCCGGGTACCCAGAGACATAACATCACACTCACTGTCACAATTCCTCACTAGAACGTACAGCACCATCACATCCTATGGCCTACTTATCCCCTGGATCAGCAAATGTGTTTATATAATGAAGCACCTGAGTGTCTCGCAACACGCCATACCCACCTCGCCTCTATATAATCCTTCACATTGCAATGATTTATCATGGGCAAGAAAAATAAAGAGGATACAGAAATATTGCTAGTTGAGGATTTTGTGGATGAGCATCAAAATAAATGGTATCACCAATGAAATGTCAAAGGGTTTTTATGATATGATACCATGCTCTGAAGACAGTGCAGTCATTTCTTTTGTGTGTTAACTGATATAATGTATTGCAGTTTTAGTTATACTAGGTTATGTCATTTTTAATTATGTTTATATTATATACTATAGCGACTACTAATACTACTGTATAGTTCATGTGTGCATTCATTGCAAATGATAAAATGGAACAAAATACCGAATGTAAAAGCATGTGCATGAAACAATACAAGCGGGTCCTGATTGTATGCTACCAATGTGTCTGCCAGAGCTGGACTATATGAATGAGACCACATCAAACCATCTCGCTCCTGCACCCCTTATTACTGCCATCTGGGATCATTGCTTCCACAAGAACCGTCACGTGGCTCAGAGCCCAATGAAGCTTTGCCGTTCAAGCGTTAAAATCTGCAACTGAAAGAAGTGTACGCCTGGGTCATCCGTTCAGCACCCAAACTGGAAAATCATTGCATTTCCAACACCAGAACAGAATCCCATCACAGCACTGTGCACCACTTATCTTTACTATCCAGAGCAGTGGTCGAAGTGGAAATTTAGAAGTGGGGGTATGGACATTCAGAAGTGACGGTATGGAAACACTGAAAATAATGGAAGTCAATGGAGATATTTCATTTTTTCATTACATCAGTAGGAGAAGAGCCGGTATGGCATACCCCCGTATACACCCCACTTCCAGCCCTGATCCAGAGCCATAACAATCTGATTATCCAGTAACTGGAAACATCATCTCTCAACTCTATACTGACTGCAACTATGTACAAATGTAACCCCTGCAATTCAACATGGGTTTGTACCTCTACTATTAGCAACAGATGATATATTTTCCAACATACAAAGAACTAGTAATGTTTTATGTGCTGTACAGGCGGTGTCAGACATGTATGTGCTGTACTGCTGTCAGGCATGTATGTATGTATGTATGTGAGTGTGTGTGTGTATATGTATGGATGTGCGTGCGTATGTATGTATGTATGTGCGTGCGTATGTATGTGCATGCGTATGTATGTATGTATGTGCGTGCGTATGTATGTATGTATGTATGTATGTGCGTGTGTATGTATGTATATGTATGTCTGTGTGTATGTATGTGTGTATGTATGTATATGTATGTATTTATGTGTGTATGT